>OX419582.1:16149034-16236025 GCA_948473455.1 Teleiodes luculella | reverse complement strand
ATTTAATAATATATTATAAATTATTCAATATATAAAATATATTTAATAAGCCCTCTAAACTTGCATTCGATAGATTGGCTTTGAATACCGCCTTTCAAGGAACGGACAGCAGATGTATTTATCGGGCGGGGCGTTGTCGTACAGAAGCCTTAACATGCGGTTGGATATTCGAACTACGGGCGCTCTCAAGGTCCAATATGTCCAGCCACATGTGCTGGCTATTGTGCCTACTGATAACCCTAAAGCGATTAATATACATATTTATTTTTAAGATGGGAGATTCCAAGGGCGGTGTAGAGAAATGCGACGCGAATAGAGAAGCATTTCAGATGCGAGCTCAGTGGAAAAAGGCTGAGATATGCCGTAAACAGTGGCACGAGCGGTGGTCGTGGCTACTCGACGAGCGCAAGTGAGATCGAACTGATCTTTTTATTATGATTAATCTCATATTATTTATCGCATTAGATAGTACTACTTACCATTTCTTCTACAACAGGTGCAATTATTATAAACTGTTCTTGTCTTGTGCATACTTAATAAATAAAATAAATAAAATAAATAAAATACTTAATAATATTGATTACTATTGATTTATAATCAAATAGTATTTACTTTATTTATTCAGATTACCATAAATTTAAAATCTGACGTCCAAATTAGGATTAAGCCTGTACCTATCTTGGGAAACAGCGTTCTTCCGTAGACCGATGATATCAACTAATTAAATTTGAAACGGTTAACAATACTTTATTTTTATTTACATTTTAGTTACAAAATAATAAAGAACCTACTACCTACCTACTTTTTATTGATGTTGGAATACTTATTTATATTAGGATGCGCGAGGGTGTATTATAAATTATTTGTTCGACCTTTTTTAAATGCCATCCAGCCATGAACGAGATGTTGTTTATTACAGGATAGCTATGGAACAATCTGACCAAATTCGTGCGAAGCACAAAGAAGCTCTGCGCAAACCGAAGCCAAAATTAGAGACAACAAAGACTCTGAAACCAGTGCCACTAACTAGTACAGGCTTCGTTGGATGGCTAGCCAATAAGTGGGTTATTTACTTAAATTAATTCAAAACGCAATGATCTTGATTTTAATTTTGATTCTTTTTGATTTAGTCGACGTTGACTTTGCAACACGATGGGCGCGCGGAATGAAATGGATTCAACCAATTTAAGACAATAAAATGAGCGTTATTTACTTACTTATTAATAACTAATTGTCTATATCGATTCTTTAATTTTTTTCAGACCTGAATGCAAGTTGGAAATATACACATCGTGGCTTATGAAGCCGCCGCTGAGACTTCCCGATGCATGGAATAACAAAGATTATATCGACTATAGAAAGTAATTATTAGTAATGTTGGTAGAGACTGTGGTAGAGGTCCCTCCAAATCTGACTGTTGGTAGGCTGGTGAAGAGGTAGAGTGCTGACTACTAATAATAATAACCAATAAAATATAATAAAAACAAAACTGACAATGAGTCGATGACTGTATTGTATACCTACTCCAATCAAAAAAAGCAAAGAATACCAAATAGTAGTCCCTACCAAAAGCACTCCTCTTTAAATGTATTACCTACCGTTCTACGCTTTGTCAACATAATATTATAGGTACTTCACATTTCACTCTATTTTAACGAATTTTGTTACAAATACTATAGTTTCACTTAGATGTTAATTACTTTTAAATTAAAGATGAAATTAATATTGTAATTTCGTCCTTGAGTAACCAACGAGAATACACTTGTAATAAATACGTTTAAAATCGTCTATGTACCTAGTTTTTATAAACTCTTGTCTAAAGGTTAGCTTAATATTTAGTTTTACCAGATTAAGTGCCTAGTGGTACAAAATCGGTGCATTATTCTAAGTTCTGCAGCTGAGTGGCTAGCCCAGCAGAAACTCAACAAATACATATTTACAAGTTTATCCCTTTTACAGTGAAGACCTCGGCGGCAAAGAGTTTTGTGCGGGAAATTAGTGTGATCTCCATTTGTGGTCAAAGATATTTCTAAATATATCGTCGATATATCGAGATGTAGTTTAAAATTACGTGTGCCTCTGGTGGAAGTGGATTACTTCCCGCAGTGCGAGGTTCATAGTTCTATACATGAAACATAATGCATGATAGATGAAGCCCACGTGTAACCTCGCAAAATACCGGCATCGCATCGTAGTAGTAATAGGGTACAAGAATATGACTAGAGCTCTAGTCTTTCTTAAACACAAGCACAAAATTATTAATAAGGCAAATAGTTCAAATTATAGCCTCTGGCCAACATATTTTTTTTCGCTGTTGCTCTATTCTATCGGAATAATCATTCGTTTATTGAATTCGCCATAGACTGTTACAATGATTACAAAAGCCGACGAGATGTACATTTAGCCATCTATCTCTAGTACCTATTCAACAGTTTTGTTTGTTGTTTGATAGTAATTTCAGATACCTACATCAAATTAAACAAGTGCCTTGTCAGAATTTACATAGTTTCTATTATATTGCTTACCTTTTAAGAGTGCCGTGTTTCGTGCCATTGGCGAAAAGTTTATGCTTAGATTTTCCAAGGGCGCCCGTGGGCGTAGACGAGGAGATGGTGAGGTCACTGGCGAAGGAGCAAGTGCTGGACTCTTTGGATATAATAGTGGGCGGGCGCCGCGCAGGCTCCGGGCTGGCCGTGGCGAGGGGTGGCGGAGCACCCGAGAGCTCGAGAGCCAGCCGCGCCTTGCCCGGCACTAGCGGAGGCTTCTCCTCTACAGGAACCATATATGACAGCATGGCTGTGCCTACTTTTCACTTCCCATTATAAGACCAGTCTTCTTATTACGTATACTTTATTTTGTCCTTCATATTGAAGCTATTGATTGCCTATATTATACCTACTTTTTAAATTTATAATATCATCCAATAAGTACCACTGTGTCGAAGATCTGAAATAAAAATACCATTATTAATGTTGTACCTATTACACTCAACAAAAATTGGTTAATTTCTGTAAGAGTAGTAACGCACACATAGCGGTGGGATTGAATTGATCACAGAGTTGAGCAGTAGTTTTTTGTCAAATATATCTTTGTTTCGTTGAAATCTACAATGGTTTATTGATCATTATGTTTTGTTTTTCAGAAAATAATTTGATGATGTCATTTGACATTTTTATTATGTATGAAACAGGTTGCAATTTTTCGTATACGAGTGAGTAGCAATTGTTATTATCTGATATATTTATTTAAAATAGAGTTGGCTGGGTTAGGTAGTAACTGCAAAATTCTAGGCAATTGTACCTCAGCATAGATATGTAGACATAGACATACCTAACCAGATCTAAGCTGAAGGTGAAGGATTTCCAGCATGTTATTCTTGAACATTCAATAATAATATTCAGCTCTAAAAAGTGCGGGGTCATTATGAAGCAGACTATGTCACGGTCGTAGCAGTCGTCTAGCTGGATGAAATGATTCCCCAGATGTGTCTTATATATATACCTGTCCGTTGAGTTGAGCGGAACTAGGTACTCTGTCGCAGGAGAAGCAGCGCCTTCAGAATCAGTACATCCGCACTAGGTCTGTCTGCGAAATTTTACCGATTTACTGAATCATAGAGAGCGTCTGAACGGGATATTTGGTAGAGACGATGCTTAGGAGTAATTAATTTTTGACGTGTTTTGCACCATTTTCTTTATCAAATCCAGTAGTTCCTTTTGCATAGGTATCAAGAACCTCTTTTTTACAATAAGATAAATTGCAATTAAAGCGGTGCAATTTTTTTGGGACTATTACCTAACCTACCCGAATCTTAATCTACCTACCTATTTATTGTAGGCAATGTGAAAACAATTAGGAAAATAAGGATTTCATTATTTTGTCCCAATTATGTAAGGTTTCACTAAATATACCTAGGTATTATTATGTACAAAATAAAATCATAAGTAAGTACCTACCTATGTTTATCATTAATATCAGTACTAGCTAAGTAGGTACCTACCTATTTTCCTTTTTTAAGCTATGTTAAATGGCAACTCTCATTGACATTTTAGTATATAATTCGAAATCATATTTATAATTAATACCTATAATACCTACTTGCAGTGAATCCTGTAGGTGAGCAGGTATCGCAATCAGTGGTGCATTCAAGATTAGTCAGCCGGATCGTCAAGCGTCAGACACAGGCGGTGAACAGAATCCGCCGATTGTTTATAAACATTGAAACAGACGGACAGAACGAGATGCGGATCAATACCACTTCGGGCGCACTTAGAAAAGCCTGCGCCCGCCGCCGGCCCCAACCTCACTATACAGTCTACCGTGATTCACATTGCACCGAACCGTGACTGAAGCAAGTGCAAGAAATATAAGAACGTATGGTCCACACGTACAAAGCGACCGGCTGGCAGCTGCCGTATGTGCGCTCTACCAGTTACGTCACACAGTTTTGACATCTGGCACGCGTCGCAAAACTAGAGACTGTACCTATAGAAGACCCCGCCCGCGGCGCAATCAATACATACATTTTTAACCATTTGCCGCGCACGCCTCCGCCGCCGCCGCCGCCGCCGGTCCCGCCGCACACTGAGCCGAACCGGATGCCTATGTTTTATGTTAATCGTCAATCAACCGATTATATACATTATATACGAATATTTACCATTTTATAATAATAATTGTTCAGCACAAGTATAATTTACTTGACTATTAAAAGGATACTAGCAAACGAACTACAAAAGTAAAGGTACAGTTACACATGCTCATTAGTAGCACGAAAGCATGCCACTATTGAGCAGTTGCTACCTAGTAGCATGTGTATCGAAGCATTGCTAATTATAAGCATGCTAATTTCGAGTTTGCTCAAAAATCGACAGTCGTGCGATTTTTGGGCATGCTACCTGCAGCGCGGGTAGAAGGGGGGGTGCTTTTAGCACGTGTGAACAGGTTTGCTTATTGAGCATGCTAGTATCGATCAATCGTTTGCATCAAGTTTTTGAACACACTGTATTGCAATCAAAATGGTTATTCTATTTAATTTTCTGGAGAGGGCTACTTAGATTTCCATTTTTCACGCACTGACACGGACAGAGAACTTGCTACTATGTCGATACCGAAGCCTAGCCTTTGCTCAATTAGCATGTGTGTTTAATCATTTGCTTTAAGCATGCTTATTTAAAAGTTTGCTTAAAAGAAGCATGCTAAACATAAGCAAATGTGTCAGTTCAAAGAGCATGCTCGCTTTAAGCATGCTAATAAGCATGACGTTTTATTAGCATGTGTAACTGTACCTTAATGGTGGTAGCGTTAAAATATAAAATAAAAAAAATAAAATGGTTAGTTCTTTCTTATGTTCATCTGTGTTGAAATGAAAATTTTATTATTGTATTAAAAAAAAAAAACTGGCAAAAAAACTGAACCCTTATGGATTCGTTATGTCTGTCTGTCTGTCTGTTTGTCCGTCCGTATGTCGTATTACGGATTGATCAGATCAAACTAGTCAATTGAGTTTTACGAAGGTAATAAATAATACCATGAAAAGCCTAGCTTTTAGGGGTCATCCGCATATTACGTCACATAAATTTCGACTTTTTGGTTTACAAAATAACTTAGAGCAACGCCGGCCTTCCGAAGCAAAATAATGAATGGACTTGCCCATGGATTAATTTTTCCAAACGTTTGTGAAAGTGAAAAAGAAATTGGACACACCATAGTAATACAATTATTATTCATACATGCTTAACTAAAGGTACGCTCTTTTCCCTATCAAACTACCTATTTGGTATTCTGTGCTATTGAGGTGAGCAGAGTTTTAATAAGCTTACTGGGATGGCTCCTATACTATGAAATAAATAAATAGATACAAAATAGTCATTATAAAAGTTTTTTTTTGTTGCCGTCTGTTACACCATGTTAAAACAACCATTAATTTCATGTAGGATGAGTAGGTAATTTTATTTTATCGTCATACACAAACGTGATTCGCTGCTCATAAAACGTCTTAAATACAAAGCAGGGTCATTAAATAAAATTGGCTATCACCAGTTATTTACTCACAGCAGCAGGCTCGCTAGTGCTATCATTGTGTTTCTGCAACTGCGCACCAGACTTCGACCAAAATAAGTACCTACCTACCTACTTTTCGAAGGTCAAATAACAACTTTGAAATAATTTCGCACACTTATCAAGTTATCAGTATTATATACTTAGCTACCTTTTTACATTCGTTTAATATCACTTATTAGGCTCATCTTCTTCTGCCCGTTTGGTTGATACACAACAGTGTCCATACGGGGAGCGACCACGGCACAGAATGGGTAAAAAAATAAAATCTTCAATAGGTACAGAATGAGCTGCGCGGCCTGGCTGGATGGAATCCTCTAATGCAGTGGTGGACAAAATGCGGCTGGCTGCACTCAGTCTATCGTCTCGCTTCATTATCGTGGATACGTTTTGTTTGTAATGTACAGAGAATCACAAAAACAATACTGTTGATTTAGGTACTGATTGATTACTATTGGCACAGAATAAATAATACCTTCCGTAGCAAGTGGACAGATTCGCAACTGGACGGGCCACAGAATACCAAATAGTCATGGCCTTAGAGTATAAATAGAAAAATTTCTGGGAGGGATAGAGTACGCCCACAACATGACGTCATAATAGGAAATTAAACCTGCGAAGAAAAGGTTTAGAAGAAGCCTTCCAACGCCCGCTCGGCCTGCTTAGACAACAGCCTAAATAATAGTACTAGGTACTATTGGGATACCTACGGACTTCCTTCCGATAATGCCCTTAGATACTCGCTCTGTTCGAAGGACGGGCCTCATGACACGGAGTGTAATAAACGCTACATTAGTACTTGATATGGTTAATTAGTATAGGTCACTTTTTTGTCATGTAGCCAAAAGTAAAGGCTGACTAGAAAAATTAAAATACTTATCTCGCCATTTAATGCGGAAAAGTTGCCCAAAAATATTTCGTAACGATGACTGCAATCAAGTGATTAAAAAGAAGGAATAAGGTGTACCCGATTTTATATCTCCAGAATGCAACATGGGCCTTCATTCACCTAGGAATTGCCTTATCTGCCCGCAAAGGTACATACATACACACATACATCAATTAATCATGTGATATTGTACAGTTGCCAGTACATGCGGTTGGACAATCGCACTACCTGCGAGTTTCGCTCCTGTTATGGAATGAACGCGCTCCCAAGCTCGCACACCACATGATAAATATGCTGGCTACTGCACACGTGATTTGTAAATATGGGGCGGATTAAATGCATCTGGAAGCATAGTAGCACCCATGTAGCACCTCAGTAGCCGGCCTCCCCGCCACTCACCGCTAAGTCAAGGAAGTAAAAGAGTAGTAGGACTACCTTTTGGTATTCTCTGAGTGTAGCCATATCAACTTGTTCTTCTTCTTCTTATCGAGTGGGTTTCGAGGCTAACCAACCTCACAAACCCTGGTGTCGGAATTGTTGAACCGCCTTAGGCTTCCGAAATGGCCCTATAACGGCTACATTCGTAGATAGTAGCCAGGACTAACGGCTATAAGAGCCTTTCGAAGCATGGAATCGTCATTATTTTCGAACAATCAGCTGATTCAGCCTGCAATGTCCTCAAACTGGGTAAAATCTCACAAAGTGATATTTTTTCAACGGATCTCCACCGGGATTCGAACCCGGAACCTCCTACGTCAGACGAGCTTTTGACTATTCGATCACGGAGGTTGTCACTCGGTCACCTTGTTCAAATAAAATGATGATGAGATGAGTAAAACGTAAGGTGTGGTCACAATGTAGTAGTGACACAATTTGCTAAACTTAGTTGGCAGTTGGCAGTTGGCAGTGGGCGTGGGGCACACACATTTGTGTAAGTGGCGAATACGCACGGAAAGGCACAGTGTATGTAAGAAAGAGGGGTATTTTACGGAAGATAAAAGACAAGACGAAAGGGACGCAGTTATGCGCAAGAGTGAGCACGGTGTGTTTGTATCTCATTGTAACGCATAACTGCGTCCTTTTCGTCTTCTGTCTTTTGTCTCCCGTGAAATGCCCCCTAAAGCCTCGGTCACACACAACGAATAGTCGCTGCGATTGCATTCGCTGGTAAAGTCTAGATCCCTACTATTTACTGGCTTGGCTACGAAATGAAAATGATATCATATTATCAGTCACACTAGTTTTTTATTTTTCAACAGATACCGTCTGTTAGCCTGTGCAATCTAAAGCACTTGGTAAGAAGCGATAAATGATTTTATTAGGTTTGTTTGTATGGAGGCTTGGTGGCACAAATGGTAGTAGACCGGATAGCCAAGCAAGGAGCCATATTAAAAATTATACTTACATGTCGTTGCTTTAGGGGGCATATTACATAATGTGATATGCCCCTTAGTTAGGTGAATTAAAGCCCGACCAAAGAAATAAGAAACCTCGCCATATTGCGGAATTTCAATGGAACTAATTTTATAAGGGAAATTGTTGCCATAGTCGTAAAAATATACACGTGGCGCCCCCAGAGCAGGTTTCTTATTTCTTTGGTCAGGCTTTAGTTACTGTATTTTTAATAAGAGGGGCATTTATTTTCACGGTAGTCTGATATCTCTGAGTCTGAGTCACGGTACCTAGTTATTTGAAAGTCTCTGGTAGTTAAACTCTTTCGTCTTCTGTCTTTGACTACCGTGAAATACCAGCCTAAAAATCACAGAAAAAACCAAACCTCCGATTTTCCGAATTTCCAAGCGAAGCGGCTCCCAACTCTCTGCTCCCACCATGCTCCCACCTCTCTGGAATTTCCGGTACTCGTCTATTAAATTGCGTTTCGATTTTCCGGTTTTTCCTTGTTGGCAACTGGCACAGCGCTATGCAAAAATAAAGAGAAAAAAAACTTTAAAAACAATCTTTTCTGCTGCTGACTGACTGAATTAGAGCGTGAGCGTGTAGGTACCTCTACCTACCTTACGTTTATTATCATGGTGTCGTAAAGTTTAATTCCTATAACTGTGATTAGCCATGGAAGATCGGAGTAAAATGGCAGGATTTTCACTGCCCGAAAGGGTAGCGCAGATATACTACACGTATGGATTGTTTTGCTCATCATACCCTTTTGTTGCAATCGCAATGGCCCTCTCAGTGGTCCTGCTGTGCTGGTGAGTGAAACTGATGCTGAACCGAGTTATGAAATTACTTATATTGCATGGTTGAGAAATCATATATACTGATAACTAATTGTTACAGCTATCCGTTGCTAAATGTGCCACTGCCAGGAAATATACCAGTAGTTGTAAATATACCTCTTGAAGTAAACAAGGCACAGCTCTTCAACACTGTTGGTTGTAGCAGCAACAATTGTCAACAGTCAGGTTAGTATATTTATGTAATAAAAGTTTACATAATGATATCCATAGGTACATATCTGTTCTATTACTAGGTATTTAAAATAATAATTTTATACAGACAAATGATAAAATTTCCTATTTATGTTTTAGGAACATCACATTTAGACCTGTATATAAATGAAACACAAAAAGTTCCATATGTGTGGGCAAAAGAACCACCTTTATTGTTTGTGCAGCAAGTTATTATGAAAATAGGTAAGAATTTTTATATGTATGTATTAAATCTATAAATTAATTTAAATAATCTTCAAATGAATTAAGAGACCTGGGAAGGTACAACTTACGTGTAAAGTTTAAAGTTTGTTGCATCAAGAGTTAGTTGCATATTTCTAATACGTACATAAAATATCATCAGTGGAAAGGAAAAATTTTTAAAGCGCCAATTTGACCAAAATGAGTTTTATATACGTAATTTGTCTGTATTTTTTTTCTGCGTCGATCTGTCTAGGTTTCAGGGTGATTTGAGCATTTTTTTGGCGCTTTAGCAGTCCATGTTTTTACGACACTTATATCACAAATGAAAAGAGTTAGCCGCTTACAAATACAATTACTATTTCAACAACAAAAAAATATTATATGTTTCTTTTTGCAACATCCCCTAACCTCGATAGTTTAATTAAGAGATATGAATTTTATTTCAATAAAAATAACTTTTATCTCAATTTCCCACAAGTAGCATTTTGTCCTTTCCACTGATGATATTATTATCCAGGAACTGTCACTAAATAAGTTCATGTGAATTAACAATTTAACATGGCAATCAAGCTTTTTGTGTTATATTCAGGTGTTTCCCCATGGACAAGTGATTTGAAAATGTGGGATGCATTTAGAGCCCCCCTGCAAGAAGTTTTCAGACTGCTTGAAACTGTACGAAACCATGAGGATCCTGAATCGTAAGTTTATTATTTATGGACTGATCTTAAAACCTTTATCAATGGTGTTACTTTTGACGCAATAGATGGAGAGCATCAGAAAGTTATAATAATAATAATAATAATAATAATAATTTATTTCTTTTACAAATGTTCCTTAAACTAACAAGTTGCTGGAGTCTCCTTTTAGGCAAAAAGAATTGCCTGTGCCAGGAGGTTCCGCTCTTCTATGACATAGGTACTTATTGCAGACAGGAATACAGTAGAGTAGGTAAAGGTAATTAGATTTCATTAAGGGTACAGGATATACATTTTTTTTTTTTTTTTTTTTTTTTTATTATACTTGTATGTACTGTTATAAGATAGTTAAGGTATGTGTGTGTGTGTGTGTGTGTTTATGTAGTTATATTATATATAATGTATTGTTTTACTATGTTATTGTTAGCAAGAGTTTCTCACATTCTTCATAACTCATGTTCCTAAGCCAAGTTACTAGAGAAGATTTACATTCATAATGGCTTTTAGAATATATGTTTAGCTCTTTATTAACCTTATTGTATAGGTAGGGTGATCTATGGTTGTATTGAGTTCTCGCAAAAGCTGTTCTACTTCTGCAAGGGCTCACCACAATATCCTTCCTTCTCTTTTCATATACAGTAGGGTCGTAAGTTAAGTTTTTGTGTGTCTTAAGAATAGTGTGTAAGATATACAGTTTGCGAACGGACATTAAATTACATATTTTATATAAGTTTTCAGTGGGGTACCTGTTATTCTTAAAATACATGACCTTTAGCAATGCTCTCTGTCCTCTCTCCACTTCCAACAGGTGCGTCTTACAGGCACTGCCCCATATTGGAATGCAATATGATATTACAGACTGGACTAACGCAATATAAATTTCATTTAGTAGGTTTTTCTGCCGGTTATTTTTGTTGGATATATTTTTAGGTACTATGTGTCTTAGAGTTTTGAACATCCACATGAACTTTCTTACTCTCCCATTAAGTTGTTCAATATGTTGTTTCCAGGTAAGCCTCTGGTCTATTTGAATACCTAGGTATTTTGTATGGGCTACTTTATTTATCATAGGACAGTCACATTGTATGCCGGACAAATTTTTACATGTGTGTATTTTTATTTCAAAAGAAGTCTTAGGTTGGGAATTTTTATATATGCTAAAGCAGATGTAATTGGTTTTATTTGTATTTAAAGTTAAGAGATTATGCTTTAACCATTCAGAAACTTGAATCATGCCGAGTTCAGCATTGTTTTAGTCTCTTCCCAAGACAATCCAGTAAAGACAATGGCAGTGTCGTCAGCGTACGAAAAAATGTTGGCGTTTTTAATACGCATGTTACAGAGGTCATTAATGTAAATGAGAAAAAGTGTTGGGCCTAATACGCTGCCTTGGGGTACGCCGCAAGATACGCCAATGTCTTCACTGGAGTCCTGCTCAAGCTTAATTTTCTGCGTCCGATTTGTCAAGTAATCGCTAAATATAGACAGTTGAGCTCCTCTGATACCGATTTTTTCAAGCTTTTGAACAAGGATGGAGGTAGAGACAGTATCAAAGGCCTTTTTGAGGTCTAAAAATATGCATAAGCTTTTCTTTTTGGAGTCAAGTTGTTTAGTGATTAACGAGGTTAAGGAAGTTATGGCATCTTCTGTTGATAGGCCCTGCCTAAAACCAAATTGTGATGGGGAGATTAGATTAAACGTTGTTAGGTAATTAAGGAGTCTGGTATTTAGTAACTTTTCTAAGATTTTCGATAAAACAAGTAATACTGAGATAGGCCTATAGTTGCCAACATCGTCTCTAGCTCCACCCTTGTACACAGGAGTGATGATAGCCCTTTTTAGTGGTTCGGGGAAAACACCATGTTTAAAACAGAGATTTACTAAATGGGTCAAAATTGGTATTAATTCGTGTTTTATATGTTTAATGTATTTAGTAGATATATTGTCCCACCCCGGAGCACTGTCAGATTTTAATGATATTATTATGTTATATATTTCCTCATTATCAGTGTCCATCAACACAAATGAGTGAGGCAATCTCGGGAGACTGCTTAGGTATTTTATTTGTTCATCAGGTGATAAAGTGGCGTGAATGTCCTGCGCCAGTTTTCTTCCTATGTTTGAAAAATAAGTATTTATGTAATTCGCTGAATTTACAACAGTTGGTTTGATGTATTTTATTTCAGAGTTAATCTTATTTGATTCATTACAGTAGGTTATGTTTTTAACGTTTCTCCACAAAAGTTTATTATTTTTAAGAGATTTAGTGAGTAATTGTCTATTATACTTCCTCTTTAGTTTTTTAATTAAATAATTGCAATGATTTCTATAGCGTGTATAGGTAATTTTTTTAATTTCATTACTAGGGTCATTACGGAGTTGTCTCTGGAGGTTGTTTCTGTTTCTGATGCACCTCAATATACCTTCAGTGATCCATGGTTTAATAACCCTTTTACTTTTAGGAATACTTTTAGTGGTTGTATTTAGTTTAATTGACTCAGTTAGTTTTAGAATTAGGTAATCGGTTATAATATTAGGGTCGTTGCAAAAGAGTAGGTTAGCTAGGTTTTGTTCTTGTAGAAAGTGTAATGCTTTATCAAAGTCTATTGTTACATAGGATTTAGGAGGGGGAGGAGTTATTATACTATCACATTTCAAATACTTACTTTATATTACAGTTGACTATGACATATTCTCTTTTCCTACTTCTCCTCGACACATTCAGTGTTACTAAAGTTAGAGAAGAGAAAGTTAAAAAGGTTAAATTGCTACATTCTTTTGATTTGTACATTATGTTTGGTTCATAAATGGTCAGAATTGCAGATTGTTACAAGTTGCAGAATATCAGATATGCTAAAAGGTAAATAAGCTATGTATTGTATGCAGAATTTCAGATAGGTACACAAAACCTCGTGAAGAATATTATGTAAACGAAAGTACAAACTAGATTGCTAAGACTAAAATATTTAATGCTTATAGTCCACATGAGACTCCTAAAACAAAAACTCTGCATCCTGAATTAAAAACATTATATTTATTTCCTTCTAGCTTTTATATTTTGCATAGAAATAAATATAAAAGGAAGACAATCTACATGTCTGACAATTAGCTTATCCCGAAACTTGAAATGCTAACGATTTTATACTATTGAGACCACATTCTTAGTACATTGATGTGTATGCAGAGATTCATTCGTAAAGTTTTACAGTACGAACAACTGATGACGTCATAGCAAGCGGTGTCCATTTAATTACTCTTCATTACTTGTTTTGCTAATTCAATTTATTTCTTTTTACTGTCGTTTAGTAGGAGATAAAAATTGTTTTCAATAAATAAATAAAAAGAAAGAATAAAACGTGACATTTTCTATATAAAGGATCCTTGTTGGCAGTTTCAATTTAGGTATGATATTTAAATACTTAGCTAGATGTTTTATATCATCGTGAAAGGTGGACGTGTACAATGCAAAAACCGACTAAAAACTACAAATCGATGCACTGGTTCTTTTTAGCGTAAAGTGTAAATTACTACCACTATTAGGAGACATCAATTAGTTCATATTGATGAGGTCCTTTCACTGTGGAAACGTCATAAATGAAAAATATTGTGATGCAGATTCTTGTTATTCTCCTTATCTATAGCAAAACTACGCTGCTACAGCACTGCTATCAAGTGGAGGGCATTCGCCTTCGCAGCACCGGCGGGCTGGAGCGGGTGCTGCCGGAGTACGGCTGCCTGCTGCTGTCGCCGGCCAGCCTCTGGCAGCAGAGTCCGCAGACCTACGCGCTCGACGCCAACATCATCAACACCGTCTACACCTACCAAGTACGTGCTCCTCTACACACAACAGCCTTTACCGACCCACTGCCAGGCCTTTTGCACTTACCCCGTGACCAGCTCACGGAGAATACAACTGCGGCGCCAGCAGCTGTGGCCAGGCCTTTAGTAGTCCACGCGCTCGAAAGTACATGTACATTAAAGAACCTCCATCCTCCGGGACGACTGGATTTATAAGGTAGAATTAGGCGACACGCGCAAAAGTCGCTTTTCATTTAACTTCTCTAGGCTATTACTAATTTACTATTATATATTCTGTGCCACTCACTGCTTGCTTATTAGTCGTGTGGGTTTCGAGGTTAACTTACCCCGCCGGGATTGGAACCGTTACCTCCGCAATGGGAGGCGACCATTTTACTACTACAGACAAACCGTAACCCATTAATAGATAAAACCTCTCCCTTGGGAGGGGTTACCATAGTTCCCTGGAGCTAATCAATCAGGTTTGGGTCACAATATGTGGAATAAGATGGATGTTATTGGATCAAGAGTAGAACTAAACATGAGGCTCTATAAAATATGGGAAAATACCGTCCAACCGCACTGGATAGTGCTCCGCGCAGCCCATATCTAAATATATGCTCAAAGTGGAAAATAAAAATAAATAAATAAATTATTATTAATTACTTCATTGTACTCACAACAAAAAATAATAATAATGCAGTTGAAAATATCTACACCTAATTAGGACTACAAACTAGATAAAAAATAAGACTGACTGTCAAGGCCCTGGAAACCATGAACCTGAGTTACTTTCACAGATCTTATATGTGTTAAATATTTTTTTTTTAATAGATATTATATTTTACGAATACCTTATAATGTGTACAAAACGCGAAAGCCTCAAACATACATGAACATGACTGGTTTATTTTTTATCGATGATAATACGACAACGCTATGCTGTTGGCACAGAACATGCAGCGAGGCAAGGCGTCCGTCGCGGAGATGGCCTTCGGGCTGCAACTGCGGGACACGGGCATGAAGAAATACCCCCTGCGCGCGCGCCCTCGCATTCTCACTTACGCCCTCACCATCTTCTACCGGCACGCGGATCAAAGGTATTCCATTACATTATAGCGGCAATTTTTCTATACTAAAATTATAAAGAAAAAATATTTGATTGTTTGTTTGCTTGCATTGAATAGGCTCCGAAACTACTGAACTGAATTTTATCAAACTTGGTACAAAGATAGAATAAACCTTGGGGAATAACATAGGCTACTTTTTACCGCGGGAAAATTCCTCATTCCCAAGAGAAAAACTGTTTACGCGTGTGTGGCGAAAAGCTAGTATGATATTAAATAGTTTGACATATATTTAAACTGACAACGGTCAAAACACCTGTGTGTTATTGCCCAACACCAACCCCGCCGCTCCTTAACATATTACCGCGTCTCAGGTAAGGATGCGCTCGTGCGCTGCCAAGTTTATTTGCAAACCATTCCAAATAGTGCGGAAGCAAATTAGACTATCGAAGCGGCAAAAATACCTTTGTTTTGCAAAGTTGTTTTTGCTGCCGCTCTATGCCCACAATGTATTATAAACAGAGTACAACAAGCGCAAATAAATTTGTAATTACATACATTTTATTAATTTCAGATTTATACAGTCACTAAGTAAGAAGCTGAAGGAAATGTACCCGTTATACCAAGACAAGACTCCTGCGCACGCGGACGAAGTGACGCTG
Source organism: Teleiodes luculella (assembly GCA_948473455.1). Taxonomy (NCBI): domain Eukaryota; kingdom Metazoa; phylum Arthropoda; class Insecta; order Lepidoptera; family Gelechiidae; genus Teleiodes; species Teleiodes luculella. The sequence goes on along the minus strand of OX419582.1, from coordinate 16,220,203 downwards.
GTGTACTACCCGGGACAGTTCAACTACCACGAGCTGGTCCCGTTAATGATCACCTTTGTTGGACTTTTCCTATACGTTTATTTTTCCGTGAGAAAAATTGAATTCATAAAATCAAAACTGGGATTAACCGCTTGCGCTGTACTTACCATAGCTGGAAGCCTCTCTATGTCTATGGGCATTTGCTTTTACTTTGGTTTTACCTTAAGCCATCGAGGCAAGGAAATTTTCCCATATTTAGTAATAATTGTCGGTTTGGAAAATGTACTGGTGCTGACAAAAAGCGTTACTTCTACAGACTCCCGCCTTGATGTGAAGATCCGCCTCGCACAAGGTCTCAGCAAGGAAGGATGGTCGATAACAAAAAACTTCCTCACAGAAATAACTATTTGCACAGTTAGTTTTTTCACATTTGTCCCGCTAATACAGGAATTCTCAATATTTATGATCGTTAGTTTAATATCAGATTACTTTAGCCAAATGGTATTCTTCGCCACAGTCCTCGGCATCGAGGTTCGCCGGATGGAAGTATTTCAGGACAAAAATAGTAAATTACACCTCAAAGAATATTTCAGTGCCAACAATGTGCTTAATTGGCGTTACAATAACAGTTACATTATAGAAAATAATGTATCACCTGAAAGGATGACCAGGTCTAAATCACATCCTCGACTTAATGGATTGGCTCAGAGCAGCCCTACCGATGTGGTGGCTAAGCGCAGTGAAAGCATAGGTAGTCACGATCGAGTGCCCAAACGCATCAGACTGTTCAACATGTGGGCGAGAACGCGGTTATTCCAGCGCGCTTTTATGCTTTGGATGCTTGTGTGGATATCGATCATATTATACAACTCGGGTGTGGTAGATTACTTTATTACTAACGTCGAGAAGACGAACAGCCACTTTGAATTCACGAAGAAGAGCAGTGACCGCACTAGCCCCAAACAATCGATGTTCAGCTTTTACAACACTAATGACAGGAATCAATTTGGGCTTCCCCCTCATACAGAAGTAAGCAAAACAAGGGATTCCACCGTGGATGCCAACGAGACCATCTATTTCAAACACTCCCCACATTCGAGACCTTGGACGAGGTATGTAGATATTTTTTTATAACAACTACATTTTTTTTTGCTTATATACTTAACATTTGTAAAATAACGCAAAACCTCGAACAAAATCTTTATGGTTTGAGTGGTAACTTTACATACGTATTAACGGAAATGTATGAAATCGTCATTGTACATACATATACAATTCCTAGGAAATGTATACATCCCCGCACCAAAACAAGTTCCCCGCCCGATATCCTTCCACTCACTTCATCCCGTGTAGGCGCCGCCAAACTCCGCCGGATGGTGTTGCGTTGCGTGGTATTCGATGAAGCGTTGAGACAATTTTTCTGATTTTTATTTACGTCTGGTGGTTGTTTGTTATAAAAAATTAGAACGACGTTGGTTCTTTGGAGTGTCCCACCATTGGTATCCTTTTTCAAAGATCGTAATGTAGTTGGTTGTGTGGCGCAGGTTATCGCCATACCACTGGTCGTCGATACTATCGCAATACAACGCGTCCGTGTCGGGGAAGTATCTGGCGCTGCTGCCGCCGGTGCTGCTGAGCCAGCGCACGAGCCCGGAGCGGGCGCTGCGCGCGCGCAACCCCGACGACCGCGACCCCACGCTGCGCTGGGAGACGCTCGCCGCCGCGTTAGACCCCATCGACACCTTTCCTGGTAACATTTTTATGATATTAACTGAACAGTTATCAGTTAGTTAGTAAGAATCTAATCAAAGACATTTTATTTTGAGGCGTGAAATTATGTGCTGTAGTTACAGATATAAAAATAGCTAAAAACGGCCACTTTAAATTGTTTTGTCTGTAACTTTATAGCTATTTAGGTTCCCGCCCCGCGTCCCCGCCCGCTTTAACAGTTTTCCCGTGGGAATGTGGATTTATCGCGCGCTAAAAGGTAGCCTATCTCCGTCCCCAAGGTCTATCCTATCCTATCTTTGTACCAAGTTTTATTGAAATGGGCTCAGTAGTTTCTGAGCTTATTCAGTGCAAACATACAAATAAGCAATCAAATATTTCCTCATTATAATATTAGTATAGATGTACCAATAATTAGCAGAGTTGATGGCTTCTATATATTCTGCAATACCGAATCTTCAAAATGACCGGATTTACGATAAATTGTTTATTCTGCGAGTGTATAGTTTTTAACGGCTCTCGGGTAGCCCCAGACACCAACCTGCAACAATTTAATTAAAGCCCGATCAGACAAATAAAAAACCTCGCCATATTGCGGAATTTCAATGGAACTAATTTTATAAGGGAAATTGTTGCCATAGTCTTAAAAGTATACACGTGGCGCCCCCAGCAGGTTTTTATTTCTTTGGTCAGACTTTATATGCGTAGATAAGCCAGGCTCACTTAGCGTTATGTTACGAGCATGTTGGCTTGGCATGTTGGGTGTCCGTAGATTACGATTTGTCGGAAGCGAAGGGCCCGACGCGGCCGTGGGGCCAGAGCACCGAGCTGCCCATCTACCCCACGACGCCGCTCGAGATCCTGCTGCTCGCCATACTCTGCACCATCAGCGTCGCAGTCATCGCCTACATGATGGTTGTGCTCTACAGGTAACATCATTTTACTTGATACCTATCGTCGCGAACACGAATTTCACTATTATTTTATAAACATTTCTATAGATAATCTAACAAAATAATTTTCTACATTGATAACATTTACAAAGGCAAAATTTTGCTGTTGTTAAAAGAAGTCGTCAAGTGTATTTTACTATTATATTTTTATGAGAAAATTATTAGTCTATACACAGCCTGGTCGACTAAGGCTCTACTATTTACCCTGATTCAGGATAGGCTCAAGTCCCTCAGTAGGGATATATACTTATATATGAATGCAGTTTTAATAGTTTTTAGAAATAAAATAAAGTCTTCTTTCAGTAAAATGTTCTATCTACAATATTTAAGGTACTTTCCCTCCATGTGGCATAGCCGTGGGACCCCTTGTATAGGGGCTGTTTACGAACAAACAGTGACAATTAAATGTAGCCACATCCACAGAAATTTGTGGAAATAGTGCGTTGTCACTCGTTTTTGAATAGTTACTCAAACTGTAATTCGTGCGAAAGCTGCCAGTAGGAACGGAATTACCTACTACTTATTGCATAATTTTTATACTGCGCAGCTCACACAAGTATCAATATGTAATAAAGTAGGGTAAAATCAGGCTACTTTGGACTTAGCTAGTTGACTCTTGTTTAATATTGAGAATTACTGTAAATACCAGATTTGTTATAGTTTTTCCTGTAATCTATAGTTACAGAAATATTTTCAGTATTTTTAGACCTAGTGGGTGGCCTAGTAGATACGTTAGATAAGGGTGAGGGGAATGATAAAAGTTTTGCTTATTGTGTTCAAGGATGTGGTTTTAAGGCATTCTTACGACCTGAAATATACATTATTATTTTTACAACTATTCAAGGAAATGAAAACCGAACTAAATAGACATTATTACTCGCGCAGATGTGTTTGCACTCGCCACTATGCGGAGTGGCGTGCGTCGTGGAACAGTGACAACGGATATAAGAAAATCATCGCGAAACAACCCGCCGTACAGGTAACGAACGCACACTAAACCTTTTCCATGACGGTAATTCTCCAAACAATATATACGTGTACTTAATAACTATAGTAATACTGGCTATTTGAATGTAAATATTTGTATATTATACTTTTAAAGGTTTTATCGTCGTTATAACCTTTAATTTTTACATTGGCGTCGTAACAGTTAAAAACAATTAAAAGCATCTCAGATCTCAGAAGATGACTAATCGTGATGAAGTGGCGGGGGGCGAGAAGCTATTCTGTACAGTACGCGCCAAACTTCTAGTCCGCTCTGAACACACAAAATGTTTGAATGTGTACAACACATATAGAGGAACACTGAACTCACACTAGCGTACAAACACAAATGAAATGGGTGCGGCGGTGGGGGAGTGCCTTGTCTCCCGCCTTCTTCACCTATATTTTGCTACTGCGACGCGAATCGTGCTGTGTTCAGAGCGGACTAGAAGTTGTACTCGTAATGACTGTACGAGTACAATTATTGAATTATTGTGTGGTTGAAACAGCTGGTGATGGAAGCGGTGCCGCTCGTGGTGGCCGGCCACAGCCAGGAGGTGGAGTGCCTGGTTACTGACGGGGAGAAGGTGGTCAGCTCCTGCCTCCAGGGCAACATCAAGGTGTGGGACTCGCAGAATGGCGACATACTCACCAACATTGACCGCGGAGCGTACGTTGCATTTTTTTCTGACTCACATTTTACTTCAAAGTGCCATCTCACGAATGATTGCCCTTACTACTTCGAAGGCAGGCGTCTACTAATAAGTTATTGTACTTGGGTAATTTTTTGGGAAATTTAAACAAACACCAGATTAACAAATGTCGTCACTCACTTTGTGTTTTTGGCAAAATAGCTAATCTACGAAATATACTTTTTACGGAGTAGCCCAGGCCTATTTTTAAATTTAACGTTATTACATTCAATTTTTTTAATTTGTGGTTTGGTTAGGTGTATTATTATCAATCAGTATACAATATGAATGTAGTTTTAATTGAAGAAGAGTTATGACAAAGTTTAGTTTAGTCAATTTAAAAGTTTTATATTGTTTCAGGTTTTTTAAATTACAAAAAGATCTTTACGAAAAGTGTAATGATCGGAGAGAGTCATGCTCATACACTGTTAAAGGTGGGATTGCTACTTTCATCTATTATTGTGGATTGTAAATCATCACAACTCAACTAATTTGATTTTTTTTTCAGCGTGCCCATCTTCCGAGTTTTATATAAAACCAAATGAGGTATGATAAAGACTAACCGTTGTACCACAAAAAAGTTAAATACGCGTTGAGCGCGTCTAAAAAATCTTACATTAGATTTTTCATACCATACTTTTGATAGACAAGCATTTAAACGTATCTATCTAACTTTTTGGTGGTAAGTTCTTAAGATTGTGTTACATTGGATGGACAAATTGGGTTAGTTAGTAGTGTAGAGTATTTAAAGTGTTATGGTTTTTTGCAGGCAATACCTAAACTTCGCAAAGGCTTGACGAACCATTTAACTGGATTGAGGTTTCGCGCTACTGGACGCGATTGTCCACCACACCTTTCTACTGCTGAAATAACTAAATATAACTTCACAAAAAACTACAGGTGCTGTTCGCCTTTGATCACTCGCTATTGCATTAAATGGCAATTGCAGGCTTACTGAAGTCTATTTTTATTTTCCAGAGATTTGTACTACAGCGACCAAAACGAAGATTTACTCGAGGCTAATCAAAGAGACGGTTTAACTAATTTTAACCCAACAATGGCTGCTGGAAAAACCAGTAATATTGTGAATGACAATTGTGATAGAACTTCTCTCAGTTCGAGCGATGATGCTTATGCATCTAGTGTACATAGTAGATGTAATGGTAATATTAAAAAAGATAGTAGTGATAGTGAAAGTGACACTGTGACAAGTTTGAAGGGGAAAGGCCAGGCAATCAGAGAATCTCCCGTGTGGTGTATGGACTTTTGTAATGATCTTGTTATAATAGGTTGTTCGGACGGAAGACTAGAATTTTGGGAAGCTAGTTCTGGTAAATTAATGGTGAGTTCTGGTGTAGAAGTTATCTACGTGCCTTGCTGTTATTGTGAAACTTGTTCAAATTACTTATCACAGTTTAACATCAAAGTACTTAGCATTTTAAATCATCATCAACATAAAGAATAGGATTTCATTTGTAGTCGACACGCAAAGACTGTTCAAAATAAAAATGAAGAAGTATTTGAAATCTAAGAGTAGCTAGAAAAAATCCTCCGATAACTCACGTCATGCAATTTGGCACAGAGTACAACCCGTCGGAAGTATCTGCGCACCTCGCTGGAATGCGCTTCCCCTCGCGCTCGCCCCGCACCTCAGCCCGTTTTCGCCTATTCAGTACGGGTGCGAAAGCAAGCATCGACGCACGACACCATTATGCATTATGCGCAGATATTTCCTACGGGTTGTATTTAATATGCTATCGGTGGATTCTTTGCGCACCGCACATTTTCCATTCACATCTCTAGTGAAAAAACAGGTAATAACATGTGAGTTGATGGTCGGCAGTGCTTGTGGTGGGGCGGCGAGAGTCGCGGCTCGCCGGCGAACGGGGTGACGCATGTGCGTGCGCTGGCGGGCGCGCGCCGCGTGTGCTGCGCCTCGCTCGCCGGCCACCTCGCACTGCTGCGCCTCGACGCGTACAACCCGGCCTCCGGCGCACACGTCGACTGGAGGTTCAGCACTGCGCACAGAAGAAGTGAGTCAAACCCACTACTGCCCCTACCGCTCTAACCGATTATTCCCGTTGTCCCATGCCCGGTCCACGCGTGACAGACATAATTTTGTCGTGCGTATTCTCTTATCCTATTGGAGGATATTTCAATATGGCGAGTTTCACGCGCGACAAACTTTTGTCATAGCGCTGCATGTTACGGGGGGGGCAGCTGTGTTGTTTTGTTGTTATTCTATCGGTGGAGATTTGTTATTAGCATTTTACACTTCTATTCTCTTATTTTATTTAATGTGAGCATGTCTGTAAATCTTCCAAATACAAATAAATAAATACATGTCCCCACCGAGGGGCTCGAGCCAACCCTAAAATCAGGGTGAACAGGCCTTAGTCACAGAAAATAATAGTACTAACCCGTACAGAAAGGACACACACCGCCCCGGCTAAAATGAGTTCCCCGCCCGATAGCCCCCCCGCACCGCACCCCGCAGGCGCCGCGAGACTCCGCCGAAGGTGTTTGGTGGTGCTTTACATAGCGCGTCAGTGTTTGAGTTGTAGTTGATATTCAGTTGTTATTCAAAAAGAAGTAGGTTAGTTAGTCGTTCACGCTGGGGGTTAGTCAACTACACACACAACCTTTGAATTTCTTCGCAGGTGTGTGCAGGTTCCTCATGTTTTCCTTCACCGTAAGAGCGTCGAATAAACGTACATATGAATTCGAAAATGGAAAACACATTAGTACGTGCCGAAGCTTGAACCCGCGAACTTCTGAGAGGAATTCAACTAGCCACTTGACCACCGACTCTCATGACACCCGCAAACTGCACGCGTAGTAATATCAATTGGAGGTCGCGATCTCCAACTTCTATGGCCCGTTTTCACTGCCTCCATGTTAGCGCATATAATGTATTCGAAGTGTCTTCTCTAGTACTTGTACGTAATTCCATGGTAAAACCCGATAACACACTGTTACGTATAATATACGAAATGAAATATGAAAAGGCATGCTCTGTCAACGGTTTTGAGCAACTTTCCCAAAAAACTATTCTCGTGAATTTTGTATACATTCTTAGACCTGCTTAGTCATGCTAGCGGTAGCATGACCATTGTGACAAACTATATATCTCTTACCGAACTGTCAAAATACCATGAGAAATCCGCCATGTTAAAATATTCTCCGTTAGGATAAGAGTTCATGGACGAATAAAATTATGTCTGTCACGCGTGTCTAAGGGGGCTGAAAACCTGAAATACCCTAATCATCTCCTGGCGAAAGATATAGGTAACTAATCCGTGTTCATATTGAGGGCATTCAAATGCTATGAGGAGTAGTTAGATAAAGGGTATCTATACGCGTGCACACACCATTCAGGGGAGAGGTCTTAGCGTATTTTATATTCTTAAAAAAAAAAACGTGTGGCCATAGATCTAAAATTTCATTAATTTCAGCTCATAAGAGAACGGTCTCGGCAGGTTCTCTGAACAGCACGCACGGCGCAGAAGACGGCAGTCGTTCTAGATTGTCTCTCCACTGTGACTCAAAGCTTAGTGATGGCGAAGGTAAGTTTACATTACTAAACTTGTAAATTATTAGAAATTTTAATGGCACGGGTAAGAGTTTATGTATAGCACCCTAAAAACTTTTTTTTTATAAGTAGCATATGACTGGTAATCGCAGCTTAGCAATAAGGCCGTCTAAATGTACAATTTACTATTTGTTGCAATAATACTATACTGTATGTCCTAATGTGCAATAAGGTAAATTATATTCATGCTTATCATTTTTACCACAGGAAATAAAAAATACTAATAACAATGCGGTCGTAGCCGTGGGCGGACAGCTAGTTTATAATATACACCATTTTTAACAATTCAAATTTTGAATTTTCAATATGTGTATCCAGGAGTAGTGTGCGCTCGTATTGCGCAGTGTCGGCCTCACCAGCAGCCAATCACAGAGCTGCACTGCGAGGGCGGGCGCATCGTCACGGGGGGACAGGACCACATCCTCAAGGTAAACTAATGCTCACTCCATTTAGCTTGAACAACACTACGCTAACAGTGCATAAATAAAGAACTGTTTATCTTATCTGAATGCAAATGTCAATTTTATGATTTCTTCACAATGCTTTTCAAGTAAAAATTCACTGGGAATATTAACCATTATGACATGCTGAGAACATTCTTTGAAGCACATTTTTCAAGTGAGTCAGTTTTTCAGATATTATTTTATTGGGAAATGCTAAAACTAAGCCATCGTTGTATCTGTATTCATTTTCATTGATAATTTTATTTTCATAAAATAGGTTACATACACATGTTGAGTACAATGTTTATTAAATGACTATATAAAATATGTTTTTAACTGTACAGGTATTTTCAAGTTCAGAGTTGACCCCTCTGTTCACATTGCACGGTCACTGCGGACCAATCACAAGCTGTTTTATCGACCACGCGAACCCCACTATTGCCGGCAGTGGATCTCAAGACGGGCTGCTCTGCGTGTGGGACTTACACACAGGTATGTTACCTATAGCGATGCGCAGCACGTGAATTTCGCCGATTATTCGGTAATAGTATATTTCATTACAAGTGCGGAAAGGCTGTCATTGCAAAGAGTTCCGACAAATGTACAGACAGTCGGAACGAGTTGCAATGACGGTTCCGCACGTGTACTGAACGACTATTTTTAATACAGTTGCGAAAAAATGAAGCAATTTAATAAAATAATAAAAACATAATAAAAAAAAAAGACGCCAACCATAGAATATAAGCAGAGATATTTTTTCTTCACCCATTCTGGTAGACAAAGGGAACTATGCCCATACAGCCAAGTCTTCAAATTTTTTTATTGATAAGAAATGAAAATGAAATTTAATAAGATGAATTAAAATGAAACCTAACCTAACTCATTCGATCAAATCATTAAATCTGATATTTAACAAATTAGTAGCTTCTTTTTAGAAATATACGTATTTGCATGAATCATAAAAACTACTATGATTTTTTTTTGTAAAAGTTTCATAGTTGGTTTTTCTTTTTATTAGACATTATTTTGACAGTTGGGAAAGAAAACGCACGAGTGCGGGGTTTTTTTACGCGGGAATCGAGAGGAAATGGCGGGTTCATTGTTTCGTCCTTTTTAAAATTAGTTTTTCATGGTAATTGTGGTGTTAATATGGTGGAATCAGTGCGATAATGTGCCGTTAAAGAAGAACTATTCAATGAAAGTGAGAAATAATGAGTGGTTAGCTGTTTCTGGTTTGATACCCCGCGTTAAACTTCAGTATCATTGGAATGTAAGAACCACCCTTGCATTTCAATGATCCCGTAACAAGAAATGAAACTACCAAGAAATGACTAAAGACGACGAAATGAAACTGAAGAAATAATGACTGAAGACATTAAACTTGGATAATGCAAGAAACTACTAAAGACTAGGCTGTATGGGCTTAGATCCCTTTGCCTTTCCCACAAGGGAGAAAGAAACTAAAAAAAAAAAAAAAGCACGAGTGCGGGAAAGGTAAAGAAAAAGCACGCGTGTGTAATAGCCCACTTCCCGAACGCTATACGACCCTGCAATACGCCACTTTTTGAGCAACTGTATTAAAATAGTATATTTCATTACAAGTGCGGAAAGGCTGTCATTGCAGAGTTCCGACAAATGTGTACCCGAGCCGAGGCGCAGCCGAAGGCGAGGGTAGACAGTCGGAACGAGTTGCAATGACGGTTCCGCACGTGTACTGAACGACTATTTTTAATACAGTTGCGAAAAAATGAAGCAATCTAATAAAATATAAAATAATAAAAACAATAAACTCAACTAACTTTTTCTTCACCCATTCTGGTATGCAAAGAGCACTATGCCCATACAGCCAAGTCTTCAGTAGAATGTTTATATTGATATGAAATGAAAATGAAATTTAATGTGATGAAATGATGAAACCTAATCTAACTCATTTAATCAAATAATTAAATCTTATATTGAAACAAATTAGAAGCTCCTTTTTAGAAATATACGTATTTGCATGAATCATAAAAACTTTTATGATTTTTTTTAGTAAAAATTTCATGGTTGGTTTTTCTTTTTAATAGGCATTATTTTGACAGTTGGGAAAGAGAACGCACGAGTGCGGGAAAGGTAAAAAAAAAGCACGAGTGTGTAATAGCCCACTTCCCGAACGCTATACCTCCCTGCAATACGCCACTTTTTGAGCAACTGTATTAAAAAAATCTTACCGCACGTTAAATACATTACTTTCTTTGAAATAATAAGTGAGTCACCCGAAACTTTTACAGGTTAATATGTGATATAGCGTAAGAATCCCCTTTAAAATTAATGGTTGGCAGGAAATATCCACAACCATAATATGCGAAATTATTCAAAAATCTATTTAAATTTTAGGACACATTATAGATTTCATAACGGTATTTTTATTTTTCATTGACTTTAGTAACTGAAGTTCTATAGACCTGCATCTAAATAGCTTCTTTTTTTTTCATAAATTGTGCGTTATCTTTAATAATCAAGTTTAATTTAGGCCAACTTTTAAAAATATTTTATATTTTTTTGCAAAACGTAGTCTAATTAAGGGAGGCGTAGCAGCCAGAAGGCTAGTAGTATTATAAATAATTATAAAGCAATATTGTGATGACAAGGTACAACCCGACCCTTACAATATTATGACCCTGGAAAAGGCCAGCATCAATTTCATGGATATCCATATTGAGATCGCCAACGCGGCAACACCTTCCGACCAAGAGTGAGGACTACTGGAGTAAGGGTGCTTGTACACTATGCAAATAGCTTGCGCAATACTGCGCATGTTTAAGCCAATTGACTTCGTTTGAAAGCACTAAAATAGTAAAATATGTCATACATACATACATAAAGTCACGCCTCTTTCCCGGAGGGGTAGGCAGAGACCACTTCCTTCCACTTGCTACGATCCAAACACACTTCTTTTGCTTCATTCACATTAATTAATCTCCTAATGCATGCTCGTCGGTTTAGAGTACTCCCGACCTTTTATCAGAACGTCCCCGACTTGATTTTGAAACGTTCGTCTTGGTCTTCCCTTTCCAACGCTTCCTTCCACTCTCGCCTTATAAATCTGTTTAGTCAATCTCTCTTCACTCATTCTCTCCACGTGACCATTTAGCATCCCTTTCACAATTCTCGTCACAACATCTTCTTTTACTCCACATTTTTCCCTTATCTCACTGTTCCTAATCCTATCACCCAATTTTACGCCAATCATACCTCTCAATGCTCTCATTTCTACAGCACAGTACTTTCATGTTTTTTCAGTCATACCCAGCTTTCGCTCCCATATATTAGAGTTGGAAGCAATACCCCATATGAACAGCCTTTGTGAGTGCCTTTTCAGACACCTTCTGACTGTTAATAAAGGCGCACAGCGCCCCGTTCACCATGTTACCAGCATTCACTCTCCTTTCAACGTCCCTTTCATGTTTTCCATCCCTAGTAAACAACGATCCCAAATATACGAACTCATTCACTTGCTGTAATTGTTCACCTTTTATCCTAATATCACACTCAGTCACATTTTCCTCTCTTTCAAACACCAATACTTTCGTCTTACTTACATTCACTTTCATTCCCTTTTCTCTCCAATGCTTCATTTAGGCTAGTTACCATCACCTGCAACTCTTGAGTCAAAGATGCAAGTAGCACTTGATCATCAGCGTAGAGAAGACATTTGACTAGTAACTCATTTATTCTTAATCCACAATCACTCTCTTTCAGATCCATCAAGCATGTATTCATGAACAAGTTGAATAGCCACGGTGACGCTACACATCCCTGTCTAACACCCTTTTCGATGCTAAACCAGTCAGTATACGCCCCACTGATTCTAACACAAGCACTAGAATCCTTGTAAAGAGATTGCAGGCAGTACTCGTATAAGATCATCATGACACCATGCCATGATAATGCTGACCACAATTCATTCTTCACCACTCTATCGTAGGCCTTTTCCAAATCGACGAACGCGCAATAAACTTTCTGGCTTTTAGGCAAGAACTTTTCCACTATGCATCGCAAGGAAAAGACCTGATCTGTACATCCCATTCCCCTTCTAAATCCTGATCTTTCCATCCGTTTCTTTCATAATTCTCTCAATCAATACTTTCGCATACAGTTTTCCAACAACGGTGAGGAGGCTTATTCCTCGGAAATATTTGCAATCACATTGTGACCCTTTTCCAAAATCTGTCATGGCATTCCTTAAATAGTTAAGTGTAGGTCTCACACAGATGCGGCTAGTGTGTGTACTTCGCGTGTCCAAAAGAAGACTCAACATGCGCAAGCTACTTCACCGAGTACAAGCACCCTAAGTGATGTTGAAATATGATACTATTTATATGGTATTGTATTTTGCAGGTGCGTGTTTATACAGCACGCAGGCGCACGACGGCGCAGTGACGTCACTCGCGTACACCGCCTCGTACGTCGTGTCCGCCGGCGCGGACGAACGCCTTTGCATTTGGGACCGGTTTCAAGGCCACATGCTCAACTCCATTCACATAGTAAGTAAAGATTCATTTCACATCATTAACAGCCCATAAATTATATGTTACCCACTAAGCAATTCGAGCCTACCCTGGAACGAACAGGGTGATTAGGCCTTATGGTCGACTAAGTTTACTAAGCTCAAACAAATATTAACTAAGTTGGCCTAGTGCGTGTTGGTCCATTTCACACACAACCTTTACATTTATTTGCAGGTGTGTGCAGATTTCCTCACGATGTTTTCCTTTACAAGAGCGTAGAATGTGGGGCAATGCCCTACCTTGAAATCATAATGCCCTACCTTAAAAATTCCAAAATATAAGATAGTTTTTTATAGTTAAATTGTTTGTTCATAGTTTAATATACAATATGGTGATTGATTTAGAAGCCCGTGCTCCGAGGGCAGATCAATTATGATATTTTTTACTTCCGCCCTACCTGTAACCAATGCTGCCCTAGCTCAAATTCGATTCTAGCTACAGCCCTGTCCACTGTAAATCGTGTTGTATAGATGTTTTATCTTACGAGTGCAGGCGAGCCATACTTGTGTGTCTTGTGTGTACACTTTGTATCTGTGTGCGTAGCGCTCAGATTAGTAGTACACACACAGGAGCGTGTGTCTATATACTACCTACACAATATATATATATATTTTTGTATTGACCTTTGTTTGTGTCGAAAAGGTACGACCAATCAAGCTTCACCGGACTTGATCACCTACACAATAAGTAAGGCTCACCTGCACTGTGAAATAACTGTAACTGAGTAAATTTTTGTCGTGTTTTTAACCCCCGACGAAAAAGAGGGGTGTTATAAGTTTGACGTGTGTGTCTGTCCGTCTGTCTGTCTGTCTGTATGTCTGTGGCATCGTAGCTCCTAAACGGATGCGCCGTGTCAAAATTGACCTAGTTTTTTTTTGTTTGCAAGGTGTTACAATCGGGAGTGTTCTTAGCTATGATCCAAGAAAATATCTTCAGCCATTTGAAGATTATCAGCTCTTTTCTAGTTGTTGAAAGGATCAAGTAACGGTTTTGGGTCGGGGGTTATTAAATTTATAATTTAGTGTTATTAATTTATTATACCTAAATATAAACGTGTACGTTATTAATGTGTTAAACAGGGGTTAAACTACATGAGTCGGATGCTGCCGTTGACACACACGCTGCTGGTGATGGGTGACCGCAGTGGGCTCACTGTCTACGATCTCAGCAGCGGGGACATCATACGACGAGTACTCCTCGGTCAGTATACGCACAGAATACCGAATAGTAGTCCCTACAGAATCATTCAAATAAATAGCAACTCTAGCTCTGTTACAATGAAGTGCAATTCAGATCGCACGACAGAAGCTAAGAACGCGAAGTAGCTGCCTCTCTATCTATCGCGTATCGCGCCAATTGGCGCATCTCTACTAACACCTATATGTAGTTCCCTATGTAACACATCTCGGGGAGGTTTTTTTTTTTATTGACCTATGCTTGTGTCGAAAATGTACGACGAATCAAGCTTCACCGGACTTGTGGGTGAGCGGATGGCTCTACCCCAAAGTAGTAATGAAGAGTTATTTTTTATTTTTATGATACAAACCCTTTTTCTTGCGAAAAGTTTTGCCCACCATGGTCTAAGAAAACAAGGTCTAACTTTCGGACCACGTGACTTGACACAATCCTACGTCATCATGTTGTTCATCCTTGTCAAATTCGTGTTAATAGACAAGGATGAACTGCATGCCCATACTGACCCATACTGACCAAATGCGAGTTAATAGACAAGGATGAACTGCATGCTGACGTAGGTTTGTGTCAAGTCACGTGGTCCGAATGCAAGACCTTGTTTTCTTAGACCATGGATTTGCCTTAATTTCAGTACTATTTTTTACGGTATGCTTGAGTCTGCCGACCATAGAATCTGGTGATCTGGCATATCATAGAATTTTTTATCAATATTTTAATATTGCAGTAATATACAACAAAAACCGCACCTACAAGTCAGTATGGGCACAGAGTATGGGGTTGTATGTTACTAAAGTTGAACATTAAAATCTTCCTTCAAAACATCTAAAACACATATTCACACCAAAAATATTGTTATATTCAAAATATTGTTGATGTTTTTTTGTGTTGTTGAGACACAGACACAGGAGAGTAATATAAATACGACTGTTGTAGGTCAAACTGATGGCTGCATATTCGTGAGACAGATCCTGCCGCTGAAGGACGCTATAGTGTGTGACTACGCAAACCAGCTGCGTATTGTTCGGTTCCCTCTCGTCTCACAACTTTGTGATATGAAGAGTGAATAGTGTTTACATATATATAAGTGAAGTGTTTATATACGACGCAGACAACAAAACTTTTGATGTGATCACTAATGGTAATGATAGACTCTGAAGTATTTTAAATATTTTTTCATAATTAGTAAATTATGAACTTAACAATGACTTAAATGTAATGTTATTTATGTTTTAATTAATTAATGTTGATGACCATAATGAGATGCATTATGTATTTTTTATAAAATGTTCCACCTACACACATACCTATTAAAATAATAATACCCATGTACTGTGCGGTCGAATTAACTCACGATCCTTTTCATTTGAGGTATTCAGCGCCACCTTCTATTAAAAAAATATAGATAGCGGACTCGAGTATTTTGAACCACAATTCATAGAAAACAAGCAAAGATTTAATAATGAAGCATATGGATTGGTTATGAATGACATATGTTCTTAGTAACTTATTTCCATTCGTTCCATAGTTAACCCAAAACCTTTCAGATTAACACATGTAAAAATTCTAAAAGCAATCAAAAGCATAAACCCATGAGCATCATAGACATGCACGCGCGTTGCGTTGGTTATTTCATTCATTTCGTTCACTCAGCTCGCTATGCTATAAGGTGCGAATATATTTTGTGTTTTTTAGAAAATAACTAAACTAAAGCTGATATTTTCCTAACTGTGGTTCAAAATGTTTGAATTTGCCATCTATGATTCCTTAATGGCTCTCACAGTCCTCACACAGGGGAAATATTAGGTACATCCTTTACAGCGCGTCCCCACCAAAGTGGAGAGGAGAAGAGATGTGTTTGAATAACCAATTACATTTCGTTATTTCCACATTTCCTCCCCGCTTTGGTTTCCACCAACAGGCCTCAATCGTTTGACACCGCAGAAGAAAAAAAATATTTCTTCTGTGTTTGAAATATAGAGGTAGAAGTTTTAACAGCACTGGCAGAATTGTCAACAATCGCTGTGTAATTATGTATGTGTGAAGGATTATACAGGGTGTAAGTGATACTGAGATGATGATGAAGTGATTGCATAGAAAATACTGTAAGGGCGTGGTCTGTCAACGATTAGAGAAAAGTATCTTTGAGTTGCTTCGAGTAAGTTGCTCAAAACTGTATGCAAAATGCCTCTTCTGTCTTTGCTAAGCCGCCTTACACCCTATATATGAGGATTGTGAGACGATTAATTATATTCACAATATGATGGATTCCTTATATCAAAAATTAAAATTCATGTAATCCTTTCATATGAAAAACTAAGAAAGAAAATAAAGTGATTGTGGTTTAAGTAAGTCTCTATAATTAGTGCGATGTGTTACTGTGCCCATATTGTTTTTGTTATTTCAGGAGTGAATTTAGAAGTACGTTACTCCAACAGAAAACTCCAGAGATTCTATTCATAATCAACATAGCATGTAATCTGTAGATTATTTTCTACCGTTTCGAGTCCGCCTTACGCAATAGTAAATAGACATTTTTATTCTTACAGATATACTACAACTAGTATAGTTGCCTAGTTGGTAGTACACGTACAGGTTCGAACCCCATATATTATGTGTTTAGAGTGTCGGTGGCCAAGTGGCCTGTTGACTTCCATTCGAAAATGCGCTGGTTCAAGCCTCGTCATGTACCAATAAGTTTTCTGCTTTCGAATTCTGTGTACCTTTCTCCCGACGACGACGCTGTGAATGAAGGAAAACATCGTGAGGAAACCTGCACACACCTGCGAAGTAATTCAAAGTTAGTGTGTGAAATAGACCAACCAACACTGGGCCAGCGTGATTGACTAAGGCCTATTCACCCTGATTTCAGGTTAGGCTCAAGCCCCTCGATAGGGACATAATGTATTCAAATAAACGAAATGATGAGTGCTTCTAAAGCGAAATGTGGCGAAATTAACAATTCTTAAAAATCTGAAAGCCGGCAAAAGTAGGTAATAACGAAATGCATTGATTAAGAGTGAAAGTTGGCAAACGCCTAATACCTAGGTACTTTAATGTTATAGATGTGAAAGTAACTCTGTCTGTCTGTTACGCTTTCACGCCAAAACCACTGAACCAATTTTGATGAAACTTTGTACGGCGATACGAGTAGAATAGACCTTAGGCACATAAGAAAATAATAGTACTTACTCCCGTACAGAAAGGACACCCCCCCGCACTAAAATGAGTTCCCGGCCCGCTCGAGCTGCCCACGCCCCGCACCCCACAGGCGCCGCGGGACTCTGACAGGGGTGTAGCGTTTCAGTGTTTGACTTGTAATTGATATTCAGTCGTTATTCAAAAAGCAGTAGCTTGTCCAAACGCGTTTGCTGTATGGAGTGTCCGACCTGTGCATTAGGGACGGACGTAGGCTACTTTTTACCGCGGGAAAATTCCTCTTTCCCAAGGGAATTAAGACAGGAAGTATGGCTACCTTTTATCGCGGGAAAATGGTAGGCCAGGCGTGAAACTAACTTGGTACAGAGATATAATAGATCTTAGGAAGGGAAAAAGGTTACCTTATACTGCTGGAAAATACATCATTCCCACGGAAAAACTGCGAGTGTGTGCGGAGTTAAGTTAAATGCGAAAATAACACTGTCTGTGTTTGTTACTACTGGAAAACATCTCATTCCCACGGGAAAAGTCGATATTAACGCGGGCGAGCTAGTATAATATATTTATTGGTCTGATACCCTAGTTTGAGGTCAGTAGGTATGTGAGATATCGGTGCCCTGCTCTTATCATACTATGCTTGCTTGCTTATCGTGTAGGTTTCGAGAGGTGAACTTATACTATTACCTATCTTTATGTAAATAAACCAAGATCTACTCGGATTTCTTCTCTGCGCAGATGAGAGCGCTCCATTTAACAGCGGATGACATTGTTGGTTGGTTAACGTGAAAAATAAAGTGTTATCGTTGTTATGCAACTAAAAGGGTTAAAGCCTGACTAACCAAAGAAATAAAAAAGCGGCCAAGTGCGAGTCGGAATCGCCCATGAAGGGTTCCGTAGCAGCCAGTAACATAATATAAAAGTTTTAGTAGTTCGTTGTGACTTTGATCGATGTTTTAATAATAGTGAAAGGTAAATTGCGGTTTACGATTTATGACGTATCGTATTAAAAAAAAACTACTCACTAGATCTCGCTCAAACCAATTTTCGTTGGAAGTTTTCATGGTAATGCACATCATATATTTTTTTTAGTTTTATCAATCTCTTATTTTAGGAATTAGAGGGGGGGGGACACACATTTTTCCACTTTGGAAGCGTCTCTCGCGCAAACTATTCAGTTTAGAAAAAAATTATATTAGGAACTTAAATATCATTTTTGAAGACCTATCCATCCATCCATAGATATCTCACACTTTTTGATGCAAAATTTTTTTTGAATTTCAGTTCTATGTATGGGGAGCCCCCAAAATTTTTTTTTTTCTATTTTTGTGCGAAAATCTTAATGCGGTTCACATAATAAATACATCTTCTTATCAAGTTTCAACAGTACCTATAGTACCTAGTACTATTATTTATTCTGTGCCTATAGTCCTTATAGTTTCGGAGAAAAGTGGCTGTGACATACGGACGGACGGACAGACAGACAGACAGACAAGACATGACGAATCTATACGGGTTTCGTTTTTTGCCATTTGGCTACGGAACCTTAAAAACCTGCTCTGGGGGCGCCACGTGAATATTTTTACGATTATGGCAACAATTTTCATTATAAAATGAGTAAGTACCAGTGAAATTCCGCAACATGGCGAGGTTTTTTATTTCTCTGGTCGGGCTTTAATTTAATGTCTATTTTTTTAATAGTTCCATATTCCGGTCGTGCTTTACATACTATTGGCCCAACGATCGCCAACAACTCTTCGTTGGTTCTGTCCGTTCTGTCTGACTCTGATTGGATTGGAGTATGCATACGTAGTACATTATATTTATTCTGTGATTGAGCAGAGATCAACGCGGGACTCCCGGCCGGGCGGCAGAGATCCTTCGTCAAACCACGCCAATCGCACATTATTACGATGACTTTGTCTCATCATTAGTCGGTGGTTATTATTTTTTTACGTTAGCCAGTATAATACGTGTGCATCTGGATTGAGGGCCCATTTTTTAAAAGTTTACAAAACGATTTGAGATTTACAGGGTACCTATGTAATAAAGAATAGTAAAAACATGAAGCACAGGGTCACGAATTTCTTAAACATAAATTGAACTATGCCACTTTAGCCGAGCATCTGGATTGAGAGCCCAAGTTATTTAATCACCATAGTTTCAATTTATGTTTAAGAAATTCGTGACCCTGTGCTTCATGTTTTTACTATTATTTATAACATCCCCTGTATACTACGCAACTCATGGTAGGGGTAGGGCAAGATGAGCCGAGATATCCCCCCCCCCCCCCAGAGCTAGATTTTTATTTCTTCGCCAATAGAAAAAAAAATCGCCCATATTGCGGGATTTCCATGGAACTAATTTTATAATAGAAATTGTTGCATGAGCATAAAAAAATACATAATATAAAGCATAATATAGCTCGCTGGCGCCCTGTGGTATTCAGTCAGGCAATAAATAAATAAAGAAAAATAATTCTTAACCTTAATTTCTTACATAACTAAGACCCGCCCGACCGACCGACCGACCGACCCTTATTACATATTTATTTAGTACTAGCTTTCCGACCCGCGGCTCCGCCCGCGTTTATAATTATTCCTGTGGGAATGTGGTAGGTATTTTTTTTTAATTCTCTCCGTAAGAACCATCCTTGGACTTCAACAAACATTTCAAAAAAAGAATTGGTAAAATTGGTCCAGGCGTTGTTGAGTATGCGATTCGTTTTTATATTAAAGATGTTTATGTAAAAAATAAAAACCGCTGGATGCGGGCAGCGCAGGACCGATCATTGTGGAGTTCCTTGGGGGAGGCCTTGGGGAGGTCTTTGTCAAGCAGTGGACGTCTTTCGGCTGAGATGACGATGATGATGAAAAGCTATTCGCACGTAACGTAACGTAACAATTGATTATTTTTTCTCTTTGCTTGATCTTGGCGTCAATTTAGCGTCCGTCAGTCACGCACGAGAGTTTGATTGAATATTGACCTTCGTCAATCAAGTCAAACCACAAGTCAAACATGGCCATAAATAAAGCCCGCTCTACACTCTCCAGTTTTGCCGAAAGGCGAAAGGAACGCAGTTATGCGTTAGAATGATATCCAAATACACCGCGCTCACTCTTGCGCATAACTGCGTCTCTTTCGCCTCTCGGCAAAACTGGAGAGTATAGTGCGGGTGTATTATGCTGGCCATACACCATACTTCCTATCGTCCAATCGGCATGACGATTCAGGCCAGGCTTGATCCAATTCGCAGTGTAGTCCATATACACCACACACGCACGATCAGTTTTAACTGTCCAATCCGCAGCGACGTTCAGTTGAATTCATGGCATCATCCACCCACCAGTGACAGACAGACGACGATGTTTCAGCCGAAGAAACAAAAAAAAAGAAAAATTTCGAGAAGAGTGGTGTAAACAGTGGGTAATGAAAAGAAAACAGTTTACTCACATAAATAATTTATCAAAGGAATTTTGTGGTTTTAAACTGTGTCGTGCCAATCCACGCCCACACACAATCAATTTCTAACTGATCAA
Source organism: Teleiodes luculella (assembly GCA_948473455.1). NCBI lineage: Eukaryota > Metazoa > Arthropoda > Insecta > Lepidoptera > Gelechiidae > Teleiodes > Teleiodes luculella. Next base: position 16,199,396 of record OX419582.1, on the reverse strand, counting down.
ATCGGCAGCGTAGCGTCATGCCGATTGGACGATAGGCAGTGTCGTGTATGGCCAACATTACTTTTTTTTTATACAGCTGCGTGTGCTCCATGAAGTTGTTACGAAAAGATTGATTTATTTTGTCTGCCATGTTGGCTATCTTGAGTTGTGAGGAAACAACTTCACTACGGTAGTCCTGCAGTGATTGCGCGTAGTGTTATTGTTTTGTGAGAAAAATTGTGATTTATTACTCAATTCTTTGATATTTCGTTCTAATCTTCTTTTAAAATACATTATCTGCTCATTGTTTACCATTTTTTCCTTGGATATGTTATTCACGTGTGTGGTAAGTGCTTTTTTAAGTACTACAAAATTAGCGTAGGGCGGTGTGATTGTGTAGTGATCGAAAAGCATTCTCACATTTTCAACGCTTAATATTGCTTGTAACAGTTGCCCCGTAATACCAATAGAGTTATTAAACTAAGATTAGTAAGAGATCATAGTTATTTTCCGTGGTTAGTGCCAGTTTTTCTAAAGTTCGGATGTGCATCCTCCATATTTTACTGCTACGTGCATAGTACATCTATAGGCATACATTTTGTATCACGGTGAAGATTTTTGTATGCTGAGCTAAAACGCTATTTTCTAAGCTAATTAATCAAGCATCACTTGAAAATGCGTTTAAATTAACAATTTTGAGTCAAAATATTTTGGTTATTGGTATATGGTTTTAAATACATACATTTATTTACATGTATCTTCTTACATTAGCTTTGTGATGAGATGAGAACCCTAAATAGGTACTGCATACAATATAATGTTAATATTATTATTGTAAAATAGAGCACACAAAATGTCCAACCAAAAACCTTGGTTTATTTAATTAGCTGTAGTATTGTCAACGGTTTTTATAATAAGGTACTAAATAAGACATACTTATAAAATTTAATTTGCTAAAAGAAACTTTTTCAAACTGACTGTAACAAGTATTGCAGGCGGCTGGAAAAAATTTACCTACTTTGTGATCTGAAAGGAGTAAACGGCCTGCACAAAATTTCATAAATTGATATTTCTGTCCTATAGTGATTATTTAGTACAGGTATAAATTTCTGCTTTAGGTGTAATTACTGTTTTTGAAAAAAAAAAATGATAGCCCGCAGCCATCTACTAGATGTAGGCCTCTTAACCAATTAAGGAGTATTCACCTACACAGTCTGGGCCACATCAGTGTCAGGAATATGTATCATTTTCAAATTATATATTATGTGATATGGGTGATACTTATAAAATGTTTATATATTTTATAAGTATATTCTATATATTTTATAATATGGCCTTCACTTAAGTGTGCATTAAAAAAATAAAAATAAATAATAATATTATTAATGCACACTAAAGTGGCAGTGGACGTCTTTCGGCTTGTTATGGCTAGTCATAAATAAATTTGAGTGAATGAAAATAAATAAAAATGATATCCTATTCAAAAAATAATGTATACCATTTTTTTAATCATCATTATTAGTTTTTTAGTCCTAAATCACAGGGTATCCTAGTTTAGGCTCAAGCTTTTGCAAATATTATAACTATCTTGTAACTAGGCTATCACTATTGTATACCCGATCTTATATTTCTAAAGGAAATAAATATATTACTTACTTACTTACTTTTACATCTATGACCGATTATTAAAACTGGTGCCTTTTATAAGCCATAATATTTATAGACCTTAACTTCATTTTCCTAACATGATTTCTCTAAATATGACTCTCCTAATAATAATTTATTTTTGTACTTTATTATTATACTAGCTGATGCCAGCGACTTCGTCCGCGTCAACTTTGAAATTTAAAGAATTTCTTTATAAACGACATTAACCGTTTTGCCGCCTGGGATAAATAGGTTGTTTGGGTTACTTACCCGCGAGCAAGCTACAAATAGCTGGCCATGGGAAAAACAGTCAGACCTTAAGTTATGCTATTCAGGATACGAAAACACAACGATATCGCGTTTTAATATTGAAAAGCGATATCTATGGGAATTTATGAGTAGGACTAAATTTCAATATTATTTTAAAAAATCTATTAGGTACTTTAATTATGACTTAATTTAACTTTTAACCACAATCCGAGCGTCTAATAGTTTCCTGTTAGACATGGACGAAAGAAATTTTGCAAATTAGCAATAAGGCCACCTTTTTCTGCATTCATATTAATTTGTTCCTCCTTCTAAACCAGCATACTCGTCAAATCCCCTACATTAGGTAGCCAATCCCTTGAGATACGGGAAAAGGCTAGGAAGATGAGAGATACCTACTTGTATTTCCTACGTTTCTGCTTAGATAACATTCAGTCGAATAAAAAATGTTTGATCAAAATCGGTTAAGAAATAGCCAAATTTAAATTTCCTGCCTACCCCCTAAGTGGGGTGGCGTGATTTTAGGTATCCTTATTGTAAACCCGAGTAACTCTGAGTTGAATAAAAAAGTCCCATCAAAATTATATTATAAAGTAGGTTTGAATTGAAATGAAAATATAACCTCTTAAATATTTAAATCGACGATAACTTTTTTTCTACTTCACCGATTTCGATGAAACAAAGCCTATACACTGCACTGAAATATGCCAAATCAATTAGTGAAAACCGCATGAAAATCCATCCAGTGGTTACGAAGATGTGCTCGAACAAACAGACAGACAGACAGACAAAAAATTCCATAAAAATATATTTGTGTTCTGTTGGTCTTCTCCTATCGCCCTGACTCCATTTTAGTCAATTACTTTCAATGTACAGACAAACGGGGTTCTACTGTTTTATTATATGTATTGATTAATTGTCTTAATATTCTTAAGACCTAAATGTTCTTCTTCATAAATCCTCTGTTGACATTATCTGATTCTTACTCTTAGGGAATAGGGAAATCTTAGGGAAAAGTAATTGTATTGTATTTATTCATGGAGCCTAAAGTATCAATATTTTGACTTCTAAAACCATTCCGTTTAATGTAATATCATTCCCATTTTTTCCAAAATGCAGGTCCCTAAAAGCAACTTTTACTCTAGTTAATTTTTTTGTACCCCAACTGGAACAATGCTTTACTCATTATTGATGCAAAATAACTATCCGGGGAGCATTGTATTGTAATAAGCACCTCAAACTTGCTTATCATATTTATCTTAACTTTTCAGAAAACATGTTTAGCTAATTTCATAATAATTATAGCACAAAATAAAAAGTTTCCAGAAGGTCCACTCCCGGCTGCTCTCAAAATTAACTACCTAAACTTGGTTACTACTGTACCTGCCTAGGGTTGCTACTGTACAAATTCTGAAATAGAGCAGTTTAGGTGCTTTATATTTACACCGATACATAATTCGTTTAAACATTCACATTATCGTACATACATTCCTAAATGGGTAGACAGAGCATAAAAAAAAATATACCTTCCACACCACATAATACTAAAACACTGGTGTTACCTATACCAGTGATCGAGAAGTTGAGGAAAATTAAAAGCCCATTTCTGCTGAGTTTCAATGTGCAATGAAATTAATTATTGATATTATCGCTATCAAAACTTATCTATACCTAATAACAAGAGAAAACAGAGTTTAACTACCTTTCAATATTATTTGGAAACTTGAAAAACGTAAAATCACTATTTTGTGTTGTGTTTAAACAGCCAAATGCACTACAAGAGTAAAAGCACTAACAAACGTCCGGATCGGTGCGCTCCGTACCGTGACCTTGGGTGCCGTCCGGCCAATCACAGACTACTTAGAAAAACGTTAGTAGTCTGTGATTGGCCGGACGGCACCCAAGGTCACGGTACGGAGCGCACCGATCCGGACGTCTGTTAGTGCTTTAATAAGTAAGCATTCTGCTTATCCATTTTTTTTAGCACATTGCTTACAATACGTACTTAATACTCGCGCGCAACGACCCGACTGCACGCGTTCCGAGCTGTTCCGAGCAAGCCTGTAAATGCGTGCTATCAATGCGTGCGTAAGATTTTGGCGCTTAGTTCCGAGCGGGCCATCTGTCTCGGCGCGCCGCCGCGCCGCCGCCGCCATACGTAGTTTGTGATTATAGCAACAATTTCATTGCATTATTTCTAAATTTGCTAAAAACTGATTTCTCACACTTTTTTGGCAGTGAACAAATAAAGTAAGCAAGAAAGATAGCGCTAATCCATGCCGGGAGTTAACCTTATACCTTGGTCTAGTCTAGCTCGTATGTGAGAGTAATAAATATTTTGTGCTTGTAGGTGTTACCACAGAAATTCACAGGTTACCGAATAGTAGTCCCTATTATTACATTGCCCATTGTATTTGTTCGTTTCAGCATAACCAAAACATTATTTTTGTTACATTTTGCGTTACTATTGAACCTTTCACGTTACTTCCGCGTTAAGGGCTTCACACACAGCAGCTATAATGTATATTAATGTACATTACTTTCTTCATTACATTATAGCTGCTGTGTGTAAAGCCCTTTATACGGCTCAAAATGTTACTTTTGAGAGTAGGACCGAACGAAGATCGTCATTCTCATATTTTGAACCAACATACTATTTAGTAAAAATGTTTTATATGTAACTAGCGACCCGCCCCGGCTCCGCACGGGAAAATGGTTATTGTGGGTTATCCTTCAGTATATTATGCATGTATTATACATATAAACCTTCCTCTTGAATCACTCTATCTATTAAAAAAAACCGCATCAAAATCCGTTGCGTAGTTTTAAAGATTTAAGCGTACAAAGGGAGGGACATAGGGACATAGGGACGGAGAAAGCGACTTTATTTTATACTAGCGACCCGCCCCGGCTCCGCACGGGAAAATGGTTATTGTGGGTTATCCTTCAGTATATTATGCATGTATTATACATATAAACCTTCCTCTTGAATCACTCTATCTATTAAAAAAAACCGCATCAAAATCCGTTGCGTAGTTTTAAAGATTTAAGCGTACAAAGGGACATAGGGACATAGGGACATAGGGACGGAGAAAGCGACTTTATTTTATACTATGTAGTGATAGTGACTATGTAGTGATATGTCAAAAATAATGCTGTTTTATTTATAACTAGCTTTCCGCCGCGGCTCCGTCCGCGTTAATAGGTTTTCCCGTGGGAATGAGGCATTTTCCCGCGGTAAGAGATTATCCTACTCTAAGGTCTATTCTATCTCTGTACCAATCTTCATCGAAACTTTTCAGATGTACTTCCTGTGGGAAAAAAGTACTTTCCCGCAGTAAGTAGTAAAAGGTAGCCTATATATATATATATGTGCCAGGAAAATATGGAAATCAGGGATTTCACGAAATCCCTAGGCTAGGGATATCACGAAATCGCGAAGTCTCTAGTTCTACCCACACTGTGTCTCCAGTCTAGCCGTGCGTGACCATGGCTCTTGCACAGTTGCAAGAGCGCTGAAATATCGGGTCTCCTCAAAAACTGATATATTATCGCATGTGCATTACCATGCCACCTCGTTGCCTCATTCTCATCTCATTTACCATTCTCGCCTAAATTCGAATATGTTCAATTTTGGAATTCAGTCAACAGTCATCCGTCATTTCGTCCATTTTTCTAGTTACTTTTGTCTTATCTCTCGGCCATGCCGGCCGAGTTCCAAATTCCTGTGTAATTATTGTCCTGTGAAAGTTTACCAAATATATATCTATCGTCTGTGATGTACCTGTGTTTTCTTCTGTACTTTTCATCGTGTTCATCATTTCATCTTCTTGTCGATGCCTTGCAGGCGCGCTCCCTGTTCAGAGCGCGCCGCGGGCGTGACAGCGGTAAGCCCGGGCAATGTCTCATAAATATGATGATAGTGATCGCGGGAGCTTGAAATCATACTTATTCAATTTATTATATCAATAGTATTCTTTATTTCACTAATTTAGTTTAGTGAAACGATATGTCCTTAGGGAATCACGAAATCGCGGAAGATGTTCAAAGAGTTCAAAGAAACGAATTCTCTTGTTTATTACGTCTTCTTACTAAAATTTGATCATCTTATTATCTCTAGATTATATATCAGATTATCACTAGATTATTTTAGTAAGAAGACGTAATAAACAAGAGAATTCGACATCTTCCGCGATTTCGTGATTCCCTAGGGATTTCGTGAATTCCCTGATTTCCATATTTCCCTGCGACATTTATATCCCCAAGGTCTGTTCTTTTTCTGTACCAAAGGGTATCATTAATTTTGGACCAAAAAAGTAAAAGGGCCGGCCAGCAGAAAAAAGTATAACTTTCGGGTAGAACACACAATTCCTGTATTCTTTTACTATGACACTAATCCTGTGCGTGCACCCCATAGTTGTATTGTTAGAAGCTATTAATTAAATAATAAAAATGTTTTTATAAAAAGTATTATTCGGACGCATGTCACAGTGCATGTAGTCATATTGTATTGAATATATTATATTTCTTTATTTTATGTAGTTTAACTTTTTTTATTATTACATATTATAAAGGGGCCCACTTGGATTAGTATGTATTTGTTTAATATAATTAAAAAATATATTATGAAAGTATTATTATGATGCATAATAATGATCATTCATCAACTTTTTTTTGGTTATTTTTAACAAAAAAAAGTAAAAAAAATAAAAAAAATATACAAAGAAAATGTAAAAAAAAGTGAAGAAATATAGAAACTACGACGTGTTCTATCCGAAAAATACACTTTTTTTCCTTGGTCGGCATTTTTACTTTTTTGGTCTAACATTGTATGAAACTGGAAAAAACTTTCCCCCCGTGCTGCCATTTTTCCCGTGGGAATGAGGAGATTTCCCGCGGTAACAGGTAGCCTAGGTCTATTCTACGAGTATCATACCCCAAGGTCAGACTGGTATAGATACCAATTTTCATCAAGTTTCCGCACCACGACTCCGCCCGCGTTTAGTCTTCCCCGTGGGAATGAGGTATTTTCCCGTGGTAAAAAGTAGCCTACGTCCGTCCCCAAGGTCTATTCTATCTTCGTACCAAGTTTCATCAAAATCGGTTCAGTGGTTTTGGTGTGAAAGCGTAACAGACAGACAGACAGTTACTTTCGATTTTATAATATTAGTAGAGACAGTTACTTTCGATTTTATAATATTAGTGGGATTTATTAGAAAAATAAATCGTGACTGACACTACAGCCCAAAACGTGACCGACACTACTGTCACTTTACGTAGCGAAATAGGTAGTATTTTCAAATTGAACTCTAGAAAATTGTATCACAGAAAATAAAATAGGAACTTCTAAATATTTTTTTTATCGCAAAATATTTTATTTTGCTTGTTAACTGTTAAATCGTGTTTTAGCCTTTATGCAGAAAATAATAACGTGACAGATTCTGATCAAAACAGAAAGTACGAGATTAAGAAAATTATAATATGGTGTTTAGGTGGCTTAATTACGAGTAGCAATTTCTACCGGGCAAAAGATTTAAAATGGGATTAAATATAATGATTTAGTCACGACTGTACTTCAAATTGTATTCGAACACCAAATGTAAAGTAAATGATCACCAAATCTTAGTGAGCAAATAAATGTGTTTTCTTTCTTCTTTTTTTCTTTCTTATTAATGCGCTATTTCTGCCTAAATTAACTACTTACTATGATTGTCATAAAATGTAGACTTATTATATTATCAAATAAATTATTATGATGCCCTATTAAGTTATGTCACAGGTTATGTGTGGTTATGTCTCTGGCTTACAATCCTCTCCCACCACGCCGCAAGCGCCGCGCTCGACTTTTTATGATTGTTTAAATAATTAAAAAAAGGATTATTGACATTGTAGAGTTTTATTTTTTATCTTAGGTATAGCATTGGGTTGAATCAATGAAACGCTCAAGATATATTATATTTTTGGTAGCGGTTAATTAGTTTGGAGACAAAAAGGTTAGGAGTTTATTTACTATGTTTGGCAATTTCTTTTTTTGCCGAGGGTTATTTAGGTATGTACTTCGGATATCGAGATGTTATTTTTTTACATGACATTTTAAATTTAAATGTGGTTAATAATTTGGTGTTCATTAACTATTTTTGGGTAAACTATGATTTTTTTGGATTCAGTTTTCTTAAATAGGATGGCAAGATATAAAAACTTTGGTTATAATTTTACATTAAAATGCTGTTTTAATTTTGGTGATCATTATTACTTTTGGGTTAACAATGATTTATTTGGAGTCATTTTGCTTTAAAAGGATATATGTTAAAACTTTGGTTATAATTTTACATTAAAATGCGGGTTTGATTTTGGTGATTTTTGTCTGTTTTATGTTACTATATTTTGTGGTAAGTTAATTAAACATAAGTCATTTAAAATGGAGCTATTTAAATAATACTCCAAATTTTAAAACTATAATATTTTATATGAATCTTATGGAAAATGGCAATATGACATAATATACTAGTCACAGGTCACAATTATTTTGTAATTTTTTAGACAAAATGAATAAAATCTTTGGGGAGCAACATTTTTTTAATGTTTTAGTTTAGCTTTTAATATTTTTGATGACATTACACACATGACATTGACATTTTTTTTTTTTTGTATGAAAAACTGGAAATTTCACTTTTACCTATCCTTATTTATTTAACACCTTTACATTACGACTTTTTTATATATCTTAGAGAATAGAACCCACAAAAATGCTACAAAAATAAACAAGTGAAAAGCTATGTAACTTTTTAACTAAAAAATTGTTAACTGTTATGATTTAAAATGGGATATTTACCGCGGTATTTCTTTTTTGTGAGTGTTCGAAATTTCGATGCAGTTAGATGCACTACGATCATGAAATTATTGAAGAAATAGTTATGAAAACAACCATGAAAACCTAAAGAAGTGTGTAAAATTATTTATTTAAATGTTAAAATTATTAATGTCCAGATTTAATCATAAACGTAGAATAGAACACATGCATTGTTATACTAATCTAAAAATATTTCTATTATTTTTGTTGTTAACTTGTATTGTGCAACAAAGTATTTACAATACATACAGTTCTATTGTCAATTACATTTTCAAAGAAAATCTACAAGGTAACTTTGATCTTATCTTGTTCACTTCGTGTTTAATTTTAATACATTTATAACTAGAAAATGTCAACATGAATGATGAAGAACTAAAAAAGTTGAAATGGGCAATTCCACGCCAAAGTAAACCCAAAATAAAAAAAACAATTAATATGGTATTAGAAATACTCAAGTATGATGGCTAAACTATTGCGTTTTTAGGTTATTATGAGAACAATGTTTAATTTTTTCTCTGGTAAAATTATCGGGTCTATATTAAAATCCATAATTTAAAATGCATATATTGAAAATCCATACCTAATCATTAAATAACATAACGATTAAAATCCATAATTTTGAAATACATATATTTAAAAGCCCCCTATCTTTAATATGAATACTGTTAGTATGTATAACAATAAAAAAATATAAAATTAATAAACATAATTTTATCATCACTAATATTATAATATGAATACTTATTATGACTTTTTATACCTACTTATTATTAGACTATGAATTCCTGAAAAATGCGCTACCAGCTTATTTTTCTTACTTAAACATATAAATAATTTAATTTAAATTAATTAATGGTTGATTTAGTCGAAAATTATTTTTATCTTTTTAGAACATTTAAATAAAAGCTTGTCTTAAAAATACTTTTTGACCATTATTATACAGGGCGTCCCACGGCTATGCCACATAGAGGGAAAGTACCTTAAATATTGTAGGTAGAACATTTTACTGAAAGAAGACATTATTTTATTTCTAAAAACTATCTAAACTGCATTCATACATTTTTTTATAATTACGTGGTAGAACCGGGAATCGAACCCGTTATACGAGAAAAAAAAATATCCTGTAGTTTTATCATACCGATCAAAAGGCTTCATCATAAGGGTTATTTTTTGCTAAATAACATAGTGTCAGAAATAAAAGGAAGACTATGTATTTTAACATTTTTAGTAAAAAATTTATCAATTTTATCAAATGTTCGAAATGACCCGTTGAATACAAATTACACTCTTTATTTCACTCCCTGCCGATTTTTTAACTTGTTGTGGTGGATATTTAGATTAATACGTCTAAGTTCTGTTTGTAGCTCGTGGACATTTTCTTACCGGTTCTTGTCAACTAAATTTTTTTACATAATTCCATTTTAAAAATCTAACGGGGCTACATCTGGCGATCTCGGCCGGCCACATCAAATGTTAAAATTCATAGTCTTCCTTTTATTCCTGACACTATGTTATTTAGCAAAAAATAATCCTTATGATGAAGCCTTTCGATTGGTATGATAAAACTACAGGGTGATTTTTTTTTCTCGTGTAGCGGGTTCGAATCCCGGCTCAACCATGTAATTATTACAAAATGTATGAATGCAGTTTTGATAGTTTTTAGAAATAAAATAATGTCTTCTTTCAGTAAAATGTTCTACCTACAATATTTAAGGTACTTTCCCTCCATGTGGCATAGCCGTGGGACGCCCTGTATAGGATGCGTGCTATAGATGTGTTCTATGAATGCTTGATTTGTAATTAAATGCTGATTTTATCATATCAAATCAAAACATTTATTTTTATCTTTTGGAAATTCTACATCACTTAGTTAATTCAGATAAAGATACATTTAGTGGCGAGTTCAGCAAAGCAAATTGTGCGTTATTTTGTGGAGAAAAGCACGCCGAAGAAACTCTACAAGCGTCGCATCTCTTGAATTATATTATATTTTAAATGTGTAGTGTTATACAATGTCTTTAATAACAGAAATTAAATTAAATCAGTAGCCAACTCAAGCAATCTTATTCCCATGGACATTCTTTCACTTCATATTTATTGCTGCATTTATTTTTATTAAGGGTAAAAATAAATAGCCACTAACATAAAATTGTAGTACACGATTACGATCATAGATGGCGCTGCCAGTTTTTTAAAACTCGCTAACGTTTGGTCGCTGGAACTCAACAGGTGTAATACATGAAATGGACAACAGATGGCGCTGGGGGTTTTTTAAAACTCGCTAACGTTTGGTCGCTGGAACTCCAAATGTGTAATACATGAAATGGACAACAGATGGCGCTGTGGGTTTTTTAAAACTCGCAAACGGTGTGTCTTCACGAAACATGACCCCAAATGATTATTTTTCTCAATTTGTCTTCTACGGCTAGCTACTCTAGTAGTACACTTAAGGTCGCCTTCAAGCCTTTGAACGCCTTACGTTACCACTAGTGCTACGTGTCTAAGCCCCGTTACGGTGTCTCTGTCGAAACGCCTTTCGGATCGTAGACCGTCCTCTCTAGTGCCCAAATATTCATTGTTAAATAAGGTTTCCTGTAAATAAACCTATTCACTGGTTCAATTGTTGTCTTCTTGCTCAACGCCTGCCGCGTAATACTACAGTGGCGCCCAACGTGGGGCAAAGCGAACCTAAGTACGTGGTCACACGATCGGGCCGAAGAACAACATTTCCAGTGAAGCAGACGCAGAAGAAACCAGTCAGAATGAGCGTCAACCTGTCCGTTGCTCAGTTCCAGGAGCTTTTAGCGAGTATCGGATCGGGCCGAAAGGGCACTATGACAACTTGCACTGCTTCGTATAACGGCATGAAAGACAGAGAAACTGTTGAAGCCTTTCTAACCGCTGTTCGCGTGTTCAAAGATTTGGAAAAAATCAGTGACGCTGATGCCTTGGCAGGATTACCATTAGTCCTACGCGATGAAGCAGCAATTTGGTGGCAGGGTTGCAAATCGTCGATTACGAAATGGGATCAGTTTGAAGATTGCCTAAGAAACACGTTCGCGCCTAAGAAACCTGACTACTTGATATATCTAGAGATATGTGGAGTAAAGCAGCAAGAAGGGGAATCGACCGATGACTTTGTTGCGAAGAAGAGAATGTTATTCTCAGAACTACCCACAGATGAAAAGTTCAATGAGAAGCAACAACTGAATATCGTGTACGGTTTGTTGAAATTGAGTATTCGTGACAAGGTTCCAAAGGAAAAGATTTCGAACTTTGAAGACCTGTTGAATCAATCTCGAGGCGTAGAAGCTTTACTAAAGGAGAAAGCCTATGTAAAGGGTAAAGATATACACAGTAACCAACCTGTTTCGTCTGATTCGAGTGCTCTAGCGCGCAGTAAGAAAACAAGATGTAACTTCTGCAAGAAACTTGGTCATACTCAAGAAGAATGTCGTAAAAGGAAAAGGTTAATGGATGTCCAAAACCAATCTGATAAACTCGAAGTCAGCAACGTTAATGCCGATAACGTGCCTAAAGTGGGTTTGGCATGTTATGGTTGCGGTACCCCGGGGGTATATCGCAGCAATTGCGTTATTTGCTCTAAAAAACCGCAACAACTACCCAAGAACAAGAGTGGGCTTGACTTTTGCGCCGTAAACATACACTTAGAGTCGCGCTCCAGGCCAATGGTGTACTTAAAGGTGAATGACATTGATGGCACAGCATATGTCGATACCTGTGCAAAAATAAACGTTGCCTCGCGAGAGCTTTATAAGAAGTTGAGATCACGAGGACAGACATTTTCCCAACAATTGGCAACAGTTACGCTAGCAGATGGAATATCGAGGAAACAGAGTGTGCTATCTTTTGAAGCCAAAGTACAAATTTGTGGTCGCACTTTCACAACGCCTTTTATTGTTCTGCTAGAATCCGCTGATAACCGCACCTTATTGGGAATAAACTTTCTACAGCAAGCTGGCGTGGTGTTGAATATTGCTCAATTTACCTGGCATTTCATTGAACATCCAGAGCAAGAGTACGAGCTCTATCAAGAAAGTTTCGTTATGTTTGATAGACCAGACACACGTAAAAGTGAATCCCTGACCACTTCTTCTGTTTCCGCTACTTTCCCTAAGGTGGAATATAAATTAGTACCGATCGACCTACCTGAGATACCCAAAGGTACTAACGCGGCCAGAAGACTGCTTTTTGATGGTTATTGTCCAAGAACCGAGTACATGATGCAGGATGCCATCAAAAATATAGATGAAGCAGAAATTACGCTGTCACCAGAAGCTGAAGCATTGTTTACAGTTGGAGGTGAAAAGGTCACAAGCCCCAAGGAAAAAAAAATCAAGACATCTAAGCCTAGTAGAGACAAAAGAGATTCACACACAAACCTCACTGGGACATCTCGGAACAAAGGGGAGGGAAAGTCATCCCTGGTTCATAATATTGAACTATGTGCAATAGACGTGACATCCACGCTTGACGATTCACAATCTCAAGAGCTTGACGCATTGTTACACGAGTTTAGTGATGTCTTCGAACCAAACGGCAAACCCGTGCAGGGAGTTGAACACGTTATCGACACTGTTGACCACTTACCCATCGCAGTCCCTCCTTACAGAATGTCCTATGAACGAAAACAAGTCCTGAAAGCTGAAATTGATAACATGATTAAAGATGGTATAATCGTACCATGTACCTCACCATGGGCTGCACCAGTTGTCATGGTTCCGAAGCCTAATGGCAAGGTGAGAGTCTGTATAGACTACAGAAGGCTTAATGAAATCACGGTTGCAGATACATACCCCATTCCTCGCATCGATGATCTCCTGCATGAGGCTAAGCCGACTCCATACATGACAGCACTAGATCTAAAAGCAGGATACTGGCAGATAAGTGTACGAAAGGCCGACCAAGATAAAACAGCATTTATAACACCTTTCGGTATTTATAAATTTCTCAGAATGCCTTTCGGCCTAAGAAATGCTCCTTCTACCTTTCAACGGTTAATGGACAGATTTCGCGTCGAACTGAGCCACATCAAGTTGCTGGCTTATCTAGATGACTTAATTATATTCTCCAGCACATTCGAAAGACACTTGTCTGATTTAATTGAAGTTTTCAAGAAGATGCGGGAGTACAACTTCGTAGTCAACAGAGAAAAGTGCCGTTTTTGTTGCACACGCATTAAGTACTTGGGACATTTAATTACACCTGAAGGACTTCAGGTAGATCCAGAGAAGACTGCCGCTATAGCAGATCGGCCCGTTCCATCAAATGTAAAACATCTGCTATCATTCCTTCAAACATGCTCCTGGTATAGGCGTTTTATTAAAAACTTCTCGGATATCGCTGAACCACTCACGCAACTTACGAAAAAGAAAGCAATATGGGCCTGGGGCCCTGAACAAGAAAAGGCATATGCGGAGCTAAAGTCCCAACTTACCTCATCTCCTATTCTGAAACAAGCAGATCACAAGAAAGGTTATATCATTAAGACAGATGCGAGCAACTATGCGCTTGGTGCGGTGCTTGTCCAGGGTGAAGGAAGCGACGAACATCCCATAGAGTACGCCAGCAGGCTGCTTACAAAAGCTGAACGGAATTACTCCACCACAGAGCGGGAGGCACTCGCTGTTGTTTGGGCCGTCAGCAAGTTCGCCGGTTACATTGAGGGATCGCCAATTACCATAATAACAGATCACCATTCATTGCAATGGCTTATGAAATTAAAAACACCTTCTGGAAGACTAGCTAGATGGGCACTGAAACTGCAAGCATACGATATCACTGTTAAGTATATCCCAGGCCGAGTTAATGTCGTTGCAGATACCTTGTCTAGACCACCTTGTACAGAGGAAAATCAAGGGGAGTGTGGTTTGTGTACGGTAACTGTAGACTTACCAACGCGCAGCCCCGCTGAAATAAGAACTGAACAGCTCAAGGATGAAAAGCTGGCAAAAATCATTACAACGCTGGAAACGCCTAACGACGATGAAAATGCCCAGTACTGGAGTAATAAAGGATATCTAATCAATAACGGTCTCCTTTATCGACACAGCTCTGACTCAAATTCAGATGAAGCTCAACTACTCGTTCCTGAGCATGAATGGGCAAATATATTGGCAGTTTATCACGATGACCCACAGGCAGGTCATTATGGCGCAGAAAAAACCTATCAGGCTATATCAAGAAGATATCACTGGACTGGCATGCGTAAATATGTTGATAGTTATACCAGACATTGTATTGAGTGCCAACGATTCAAGCCATCTAATCAGAAACCAGCTGGCTTACTCCAAACACATGCGATTAACCAGCGTTTCGAAGTGATATCATTTGATCTGTTCGGACCGTTACCTACTTCCACTGATGGTAAAAGTTGGATTTTTATCATTGAAGATATTAATTCACGCTGGATAGAGCTTTTTGCCCTGGAAAGTGCAACTGCAGAAAAGTGCGCTATGGTGTTAATTAACGAGATTTTCCTACGATATGGTTTCCCAAGAAGAATGATCAGCGACAATGGACCTCAATTTGTTAGCGCCATAATGCAGCAACTCTCTTTCTGTCTAAAAATAAAACATGGTTACACGCCTGTTTATCACCCCGAAGCTAATCCAGTAGAGAGGAGAAATAGAGATCTAAAGACTCAATTGGCAATTATTCTTGGAGATAATCACAGGGACTGGCCAGAACACCTACCGAGTGTAAGGTTTGCAATGAACACTGCTGTTTGCAAGTCAACCTCCTATAGTCCAGCATATCTTACTTTTGGCCGAGAATTAAAAACCTTGGATGACAACTACCATGACTATCGTCAAATTGTTCTTGCGGAAAACTTCATTCCTGAGATTACGCCCAAACTGTTGCAGTTAGCAATAATTCTGGAACGTGCAAAAGAAGTACAAGATATGCAGGAAGAGAAAAGGAAAGAGCTGACTGATCTTGGTAGACAGCGCCGTCCGGATTATCAAGATGGGGATAAGGTCCTGGTTACATTGCATCCTCTAAGTCACGCAAGCAAAGGATTTAGTGCCAAGTTCGCACCACGCCGTGATGGCCCATACCTCATAAAGAAGAAGAAAGGACCTTCTTCATATGAAGTAGCTGACCCAGCTAAACCTAACGTGTGTTTGGGAGTTTATCATGCATCAGCACTGACTCCCTACAAAGGAAATGATGAACAACTACCTCAACCAGCCCAGCCGCTGAAGAAACGAGGAAGACCTCGGAAAGTTGTACAACAACAGTCAGAAACTGTTTCAAGACGTGGAAGACCAAAAAAGAAGTAACTCGCTGGGACATCTCGAATATAAGAAGGGGGACTGTAGTACACGATTACGATCATAGATGGCGCTGCCAGTTTTTTAAAACTCGCTAACGTTTGGTCGCTGGAACTCAACAGGTGTAATACATGAAATGGACAACAGATGGCGCTGGGGGTTTTTTAAAACTCGCTAACGTTTGGTCGCTGGAACTCCAAATGTGTAATACATGAAATGGACAACAGATGGCGCTGTGGGTTTTTTAAAACTCGCAAACGGTGTGTCTTCACGAAACATGACCCCAAATGATTATTTTTCTCAATTTGTCTTCTACGGCTAGCTACTCTAGTAGTACACTTAAGGTCGCCTTCAAGCCTTTGAACGCCTTACGTTACCACTAGTGCTACGTGTCTAAGCCCCGTTACGGTGTCTCTGTCGAAACGCCTTTCGGATCGTAGACCGTCCTCTCTAGTGCCCAAATATTCATTGTTAAATAAGGTTTCCTGTAAATAAACCTATTCACTGGTTCAATTGTTGTCTTCTTGCTCAACGCCTGCCGCGTAATACTACAAAATTATATTTATGATTTTTAAAGTTATATATTTTAAATTATAGATTATAAAATTAGGGATTTTAACAATTATGCGAAACAATGGTATGTATTTTTAAATTATGGATTCTTATTGTTATATGAATTAAAGTTATGGTAAGTCTGTTATGGATTTTAATAATAGGGTTATTTATGTTATGCAATTTAAGGGGCACCCAAAACTATCACGTTCGTGATGGCGTCGTAAGTATCAGCTAATAGTGAATTTTAAGGTGAAGTTTAAATCTCATTTCACAGTAAGACTTTTAAATTATTGCTATGACCTGCTACGAGTACATAGCCTGTAAATCATCTAATCCTCATGTTTTCAAGAAATATTCGGTTTGTAAGACCACCATGTCGAGGTGTAGTGTCAGTTAGAAAATTTACAGAATTTTCTCTCTAACTGTAGAAAGTATTATCTTTATCGCAAATAAAAGTATTTTTTCCTACTAGACGGGATTACTCAAATGATGCTAACAATAAACATGTATTATCTGTTTTAATAATTCAGAAATCTTATAAAACATTTACGTAGTGTCAGTCGCGGCCTGTATCGTAGTGAAACATAACTTTTTGTTTGTTTTTTTTTTTAACATGTGTAGGATTCATATATGGAAAGAATGCAGTAAAAATATTTTTACTACTCTAAAAAAGCTAAAAAATCCGCGACGGTTAATATCAATTTGTAGGAATCCGTATTTCAAAATTATATAGCACAATTTCACAATTTTTTGTATCGGCGGGGTCAGTCGTAAAAATAAAAGGAACGCGCGCACGGGGACTTTCACGGGGCCATTTCGCAACTGTGAATTGAGTCTAAAAGAGTAAGCACAAGTTATATGGCTTCAACATATTTGAAGCTTCTCGACTTTCGACTAAGTTTATGCTATAGTGGTAAAATCTTCAGAATATTTTGAACTTAATTAAGGTTTAGTAAGTCGTAAGGAAGTGCCAGTCCAAGTGAAGCGATCAAGAAGCGCGGATAGATTTTGATCGTGAGTTTACTAAAGTTAATTACCTCATCATCATCATCATTAATTACCTAATTTGTGTCAATTCATTTATGGAAACCAAGAAGTTTCAACGCCGCATGGTATGGTACCACAAGTTTTTTTCCGTTGTGAGTAGCAGAAAACAGTAGGCTGCTGCTACACTATGACAACGTGCCGCGCGGCGCGCCCACCGTGCTTAAGACGAGTGGACTCTGGGGAGCACGCCGGTCAAACTTCTGGGTCATCCTGCTTACAGCCCTGATCTAACACCGTGTCAGTCACTATGTATATTCCCCAAATTAAAAAAACTGTTCAAAGGAATAATATTTTCTTCGTCGGAAAATGCACTGTAAGCTGTTAGCGTTCGAATAGGCATAGTAGAAAAAGTGTTTCGAAAACTGGATGAAACTTTACAGAGGCTGGTGGTGTAGAGTACTTCGAAAAGATTTAATATAAAATGTTTTTATTTTTGTCCTATGTATAAATAAAATTTAACCACGAAGATAACACCTTCTATGTCGCTTACAATCAATACACAATGACGAGCATAAATTATACAGATTTTTGGCCGATACTATACTTACCGCGCCGCGCACTAAAACTGTGTCGTCGAGGCTTTGTAAAAAATAAATAAAAACTACTTCTATCATACAATTTTGAACAAGTTTACCGATTATAGCGAATTAATCTTTGTAAGTATATTATTTAGTATGTCAGGACTACGTTTTTTTTTCAGGATCCATCTACTGACACAATGTTTCATCGCACGGGCAGCGACTACATGGTCTTGCTGTGAATAAGTTGGTAGTGGTGTTTGCGTATTGACCACAGCAGGGAGAAGGCGCCACGTGTGGGCCTACGTTCACCCGGGGGCGGGCGCCCTGCGCCGCCCCACAACTACATATGTAAGTGCTTTCACTATATCATCTGCTACCTTACTGCCTAGGGCCTATATTTGCACAAGCTTTAATAATGTTTTACACTAGCACTTTTTTTTTAATTTGTGTTATCAATGCTACCCCATAAGTTTACAATTTATATTAAAAAGAAAATTCTAGCATCAAATATATATTCGTAGTAAAACTGTTTTGGGTCGGCTGCTTTAAAATCTAGAAAGATAACAGTAAAAAGGAGATGTACGTACATATTAGGTTATTGTTTCCTTATTATTTTTTATTAGTGGATTTCCTAATATATAGAACCACCTTGAATATTACCGCAGAAAGACCCGTAAACATACAAAATAATGTGTACTAAGCGCGAAAGCCTCAAACAAACATATATAGAACCACCACCGCCATTTTCCTAACTTGTGCTGGCTACTGTCAATTTATTTAGTGAAGGAAGTAAATTAAATTATCTACGCACTACTTTGTATTTTTTTTTGTGCGAGGCGTAAATTATAATTATAACATACCAAAGGAATGAACGAGTGTAACTAATAACAACAACTGCAATCCCAACACTTCTGAAAACCGAGGGGATTATAGCGACAAATGGTATGGCCTTTGTCTTGAACTTTTATAAGTTGTAATTATGTTCAACTATTGTTTTTTCAAATTGCTTTAATTTCCGATTTATGAAATTGCCAACAGTCAAGATTTAACGCAATAAAAATCTATATTATGTATTCTTATTACAAAAAAAGAAGTACATGCATTTGCGAACGTAGTCTTAATCAGTTAGGACACAGCATAGATTAATAAAAGCAGATACCTATTACATTATAGAGTTTCCTTTGTGCCGTATAAATCGCAGGGTTTTTGAAGATTGCAACTAGATTTCAAAATGCTGTCTGCCCCCGGATGCGCCCGCGTTTTCAGATGTTTTATAAGTTGATTTGGGTAATGGAATAAGCAATCAACGTGTATCAATCCAATCCGATTGTTGATTTAGTAACAAACATCTAAACCTCTTAATTTGTAATATTAGCGTGGAAAGACGCATTTGAAAACAATTTTACCACAAAGAAATATAAGTTATTCTAATGTTGTGTCGGTTTTTATAGCTTGCGAAATGTTGCGGCCCTTTGGTGCTGTCTTTGCGAATCGTCGTATAAGTTTATATAAGTAAAATTGTGTAAAAATTGCTCTTATTTAGCGTCAATGGCCAAGTTGTTAGGGCCGTTGACTTCCATTCGGAAGTTCGCGTGTTTTCAATTTTCGAATTGATATGTACGTTTATTCGACTTTCTTGCGGCGAAAGGAAACATCGTGAGGAAACCTGCACACTTTCTGAGTAGGCTCGAGCCTCTCGGTGGGGACATATATGAGCTGTCAATGATGGCTCTTATTTTTGCAGTCCCATTAAAGTACAGGTTTAGTTCCCTCCGTCTTTTTTGGAAAATTATAGTTCATTTTGATTGTTTTAATTAATTTTTTTTTTTTTTTAAAAAAGGGGTGTAGCTGTCAGCCAACATTAATTTAAGGCATTTTTAAATATTTACATTCGACTTAGAATTATGAACGAGTTGTTTGTAGTTTTAATTTGTGTCAATCGTTGATCAGAGACTCCGTTAGGGAAAATCGCGTTGCTTAATTTATTTTTGCGCCTATGTAAAATTAAGCAATTTACTCTTTATTTTAAAGTCGAAAAGTACGGAGGACTCTTTTTCTACTACGTATTGATTTCATAGAATTAGGGCCCTAATTCTATAAAATCAATATTTACCTACTGTTTCAAAATATTGATATTATTTTAATATTAATATTATACCTGTATATTATGCTGGAGCGTTTGCAAGCTGGCGCATGTCGTGGCGTAGACGAGTGTCGGAACATTTTTCAAGTCTTAGACGGCAACCTGTAGCGCAGCGAGCGCAATCTGTTGCTTGCTCTAAAACCATTGCAATTCTACGCCACTTCCTTTCTTCATTCTTGTTTCATATGTAGCTATAATATATACTTTGTAAAGTTAAGGTTTTAACCTTTCGTGGTTAGGGTTCTTGCACTGCTACTAACTAACTATGGATTCGTTTTTATTACAAAAAGATTTATAGCGCATGCTGATGTTTAGGTGACATGAGTAATAAAAGGCTTATATTATACGATTGAAGTATTTAATAAATAAGTGCAATACCGAATATACTGGCAAAGATTTGAAAACAGTTTAGCTTATGTGTGTTTTCATAAATAATACTTTTATAATTTAGATATTGTGTTGCTACGCGATTGTTTTATCCTGCTAAAAGTTTATCTTATTTGAGCGCCGTTAAAAAACTTTTCATATTGTTGACACAATTTTATTTGTCAGTAATCGACCGTTTCAATAAATAACGACTTAAATAATTTTGTTTAGATACCCTCCTGATGGATTATTGACATTCGAAGAAACTAAGCATGATGTAAAGTATGATCTACACATCATTGCTACAGACCCTCTCATATCTGACATAGATGACGTTGCTCCGGTTGATCTTCTATTGACCACGTAAGTGTAATTAAAGATTAACCTATCAACCGCGTTATTGTTTAAATTTCGTGTTAAAGATTAAATACAAATTGAAAATTATATTTCCAGCACTGGGGAATTAAAGATGAATACCAGTGAAGATGAGCTCCTATCGGGGCTTAACGGGAGGCTGAGACCAAGGAAATCGCAAATTCCCAGTCCGCAAGGCAAGAGCAAGATCAAACCGGACGGCAAGCCCCAGCTGGACAAAAGGACCAGCACCCCGTCCAAAACTTCGCCTAACAAAGAAGATAATGTCGCTTCTAAGCCTGCCTCGCCATCCACTTCGCAGTTTCTCTGCCCTTACTGTGACAGAAAATTGGCCTCTAGACAAACTGTGTCGAAACATGTTCGGCGCATTCATTACTCGACTCCGAAACAGGAAACGCTTCTCAATTGTCTTTTCTGTAATCATACCGAAGCTGACTCCAATATAATTCGGCACATGGTTAATAGCCATCCTAATCAATATTTCGCTTGCCTCGACTGTCATACTCGGTTTCCGTCTACGTCGGAGTTAGCTGAGCACAAACTAAATGTTTGTGAAAAGCAAAAAAATACTTATCGCACTAAACCTCGTTCAAAAATACGTGGAACAAAGAAAGCCAAAAAGTCAATGAACATCTCTGCTAAGAACACATTTGCCAAGCACGGCAAAGATTTTCAAGAAGGCCATGGATTCAATGGTATTGTCATATCTTGTGAACTGAAACCCCCGCAAGATCACGACGCGGCCGACATCGAACGTAATATAACAACGAATTTAATTTTGCCCCATAGCAAGAACTTGGGTGGCAGCGCTGTATTGGAAAAAAATGCAGTGATCGTACTTGATGACGTACAGTGGAACAAACGACTTCCACCTAATTTTTCATTCCACAACACTGATCCAGATCAGATTCTATCGAGGCTAGGCGTGGTACACAGGTCGCCAAGAACTGGTGAATCAACCAAAAAAGACTGGTTTAAAGTACTTGATGACGCTACACAAAAATTCGAAAGATGTTTTGACACCAAATTTTATTCAAAAGTTGCTAGTAATGTGCAAGAAAACTTAGCAAAATATTTAGACGGTTCATTTAATTTTAATCCTGATCCAGACAGCACTATTAAGACAAGAAAATCCAAAAATAACGTTGTAATCAATACAGCTGAGGGATTCCCAATACTCCTGGCAGCTGAGCAGTATTCACGTAATGCTTTCGACAGCTATCTGCCTCGTACTATAGCGCCTAAACACAAATGGAAATGGGACAATCTAGAAAATGACAGAAGTTTGATGACGGCTGCTGATATATTGAAAAGAGACTCTCACACGAACAACTGTATAATAACATTAGTGTCCAGTCTTGATATTTGGACACAGCTCAGCATGCGTCGAAAATATGATAGCATATTTAATGTTCAACCAGTTGAAAAAAAGACTGAGAAACGAAATATTATAAGTCAGGAATTAAAAGAGATTTTAGAGAGCAGGGAGATTCCGACACCTCATACAGTAAAAAAATGCATCAGCAAGCCAGCGGCGCGCAGCGGAGAGCTGGAGTTCCCCTTGGCGCTGGGCCTGGTGCCGGCAGCGCCCGCGTTCGAGCTGCAGCCCGCGGTGCTCAGCGGCGAGTGGGTGCGCCCGCGCTGCCTCGTCTGCTGCGCCTGCGGGGAACAAACCACCGACTCTAAAGGCCTGTCAATGCACATGTCGACTCGACATCCCAACGCTAATGTGCAGTGCTATGAAATAGTCGGCGAGCCACTTTTAAACGCTGACATATTGAAACACTTGTATGTGCCGCCTAGCCAGGTGTGCAATAGAACCAGACCACCTCGAGGATTCAGGGAATGCACTAAATGCAATAAATCCGTGACGTTAGATGATTTGCACCAGCATATGTTAGATTGCGCAGGAGACACGCCAGCCGTACGGCGTCGGCAACCACGCCAAAGACCTTTCGGTGTGCGTAAGCGTCGTCCTAGACTGCCCGATAACACCATTCGAAAGAAGATTCGTAAAGATATAAGATCACGTCAAAGAAGACAGAAAACTCATGGAGGCCCCAGGCCCCGAATCAGAACAGAAGTGGGAGATGGTAAGCACATAGATAATATCATGATTAACAGACTCTTTACATAAATACATAGTTATATATAGACAATATCTACACACAATGCAAACACAAGTGCTTTATTGTCACAGAAATATTTGCTATAGACCATATTTTATCGAACCCTTTAAGCGCCTTAGTAATACGGCTAACAAAAATGAAATTATTATGAAAAAAGTAAAATGAAATAAAGACCAATAATGTCAAGCCCGACCAAAAAATAAAAAACTTCTTTGGGGGCCACTTTTTTTTAATTCTGCAACAATTTTCATTATAAAATTCCGCAATATTACGAAGTTTTGTTTTTCTGTTCGGGCTCGAAGTATAATCTTAATACAAGGGCAAAGTGCTGTGTGTAGGTACTTATTTCCTTTAAAATTTCTACAAGACTGAAAAATATTTAATACTACACTACAGAATGCGTATTTTTCGGGTCTGTGTATGTATCTAGTCTCCGTAGGCGATTTTGTCGCCTACCCACTTGAGTCGTATCTGTAACTAGACTTAAGAATATATTTTAGGCTATTGGTTCAGTTAAAAATGACTTTGAATTCTCTCATTTCAGCCGAAACCATTCGCAAGATGTTGGCAGATCTGCCAGCTAAGAGGCACCGTGTATTGGTTAATCCCTTGAATACAATGCAGAGGCCCCGCCGAAAACTAGATAAGCAACGGGCTAAGTTAATGTTGAAAAAATGTTCTGCTGAAGAAGTCAAAATCCGAAAACAGGATGTTCGTAAAAGAAAGTCGCGTGAAAACGATGCAACTACATCAAGAGATGACTCACAGAAACATAGTTTGGAAGACGATGAAGATAACGAACCACTGAAACCCAAAATTAAATTTACCTGTGCTGCTCGCCGCCGTGAGCCTCTGAAAAGGCAGATCGTTATTAGTAAGGCTAGAAGAAAATCTTTACGTACTGGAATAAGAAAGGCAGAAATTGGAGATAGAATAATAGATGGGTCTGGAAGCATAGTTCAAGAAAATTGCTTAGACAAGTCACCACAGACAATTGACTTAAAGAAAGCATCTTACAATACTAGAGATCATGCTTCTAACTGTGGTTCATCTGGTAATCGTGATGGCCAGAGACCGGGCTGTAGTGGAACAAACGGTACCGCAAATAACTCCTGTGCTCCTACACAAAATGTCCCTCTAAAACACTCTATAGCTCGACTGACAGCAAATTCTGAGACTCATGACAAATCAGTACAATTCCATCATTCATTTTTAGTGCAACAAGAATGCAATAATACCAATCAACATGTTCCTACAGGCGAACGTACTCTGTTTGAAAACGAAGCTGTTGTGTCCAAGCTCGATAAACCGCCCTTAAATTTTTGCCATAAGGATGGTTATCTTGAAATTCATTCTAACCAAATAAATAAAAATAAATCCAACAAACCTCGAAAAGGATTGAATGATTGCATAGCAATGTTAAAAAATAAGTTAGTTGATCCACTGCCTTGCCAGGCCGCTGGCTATGTATCGGTTCAGTGTGGAAGTGATGAACCTATAGATGATGAACCTAGAATTGCTATCAAAACATCATTTGTTTCAGACATTACTTCTAATGTAGATTTGCACACAGAAAGTATGCAAGCACAGGCAAATTTAAGTGCTTTGCCTCAGTATGAACAAGAAAATACTGATGATAAAATACAGAGTCCACAAGACTCACAGAATCAGGAGAATGAAAATATTGTTCTACCATGCGGACAAAAAACAACAAAGAGTCTTAACCAAAATCCCGAAATATTACCGTCTCAGGAAAAACATGAACAAGAGTTAAATTCTGCTAAAAATAAGCAAAGCCTTAAGACGCTTTCTAAAAAATCGGATGTATCACCTCAGCTCATGCACGACATCCAGAAAATGAAGCCTAATTTGGAATCTTTCCAAGAAAAGCTTGAATTGTTACCTCTATATGGACAAGATAACTTTCAAAAGGTTAAAGAAGCTCTGTCCCAGGATAAATTAGTACCACAGTATAGAGAAGAAACTACTAAAAATACTAAGCAAACCTCGCCATTCTCACAATCGCAAGAAAAACTTTCGCTGATAACACAATTCGGACAAGATGCTTCTCAAAATGTCAAGCATGTTTTAGAATTAGAACATTCCCAAGAACAAGCAAACTCGATACAACCATTTAGGCATGAATCCTTCCCAAGTGCCAAGCCTAGTGCAGATTACTCAAACTTTCAAGATCATGTTACCCTGATACATCCATATCGGCAAGAAGCCAACCAAAAAGTTAAAAGTTTACAGTTTCAAGGCCAAGTCGATATAATGCCGCAAATACATGAAATTAGTCCAAATTTACAGCAACATTCAGATTTTTTACCACTGCCGGTAAATTTAAGTGCTTCGTCACAATTTAGACGCGAATCGACGCAAAAAATTACACAGGAAACTATGCAGTTCTCTGATAAATCAACTCTGTGTTCCTTATATCAAAACAGGGAACATATTTTGCAAAATTCGGAAGCTTTACATCATGGAAAAGCTAATTTGGAACCTCACTACAAACCAGTTTCTGCTCGAAGGAAGCTATCTGATGAAGTGATAACTAATTCATCTTTAGAGGAAAGGTCGGTTCCGGTCAGTTGTGAAATCCCAAAAACAAATAAAAAAGGTAGTCCGAAGAGAAGATTTCTTCATGATATCGGTATTGCTAAAAGTACCGAGCCAGTAAAACAAATTGGTAAACGTCAATCGACAGAAACGTATGTTGAAATTGATGCTACTAGAAAAGACAAACATGAAATTAGAGCTCCTTGGCAAACCCCATTTGATGTATTTCCAGTAACAAGCGGAACATTGCAACCCTCCACTTCTTACCCGGAGACAATAATACATAATAATTCTAATGTGGAAAATGATGTTATTCTCCCCCAGTCGCTAGATATGTTTACAGTAAGCAGGATGAGAGAAATCCCTGCTAATATACCTCCCGCCCACGCCAATAATATCGTAGAATCTATCGTATCAGCTCCTCTGGACTTGTCAAGCAAAGTATTTAAATCACAAACCCATTTACAATGTAATGAAAATTATGATACCTTAGACTTATCAAATAAAAATGCAAGCAGAAATTTACCAGTACATATTTCTGGCGAAGAAAATGTCGTAGTTGATCTACGAGTAAAACCGTTGCATTCAAGGAGTTCTCCTGTGACATTAGATCTTTGTGTAAAAGCAGGTAGCAGTAGAGACGTGACAGTAGCCATTCCAGATAGTAATCTTCCCAGCGGTCCTACTGACTTGTCTGTAAAAGGAACAGATACCTTTATTAAATCAATTGAGTTGACAACTGTTCCTGTCCAAGATTTGTCTGCATCAAGTAGTACAAACTTGAGAGTGGCCCGAATAACACATCCCAGCAAGGAAAATATCTACCAAAACGATAATGAAACTATTTCAAAAGAAATCAGGTCTGATTTATCTGAAAAACTGAAAACAAGTAAAACGTTAACACCTAGTTCAGAACAAGAGGTCACTAGCGAACAAAATGAAGTTACTACATCGAAACCAGAAGTTGATAGTAGTCAAACTAGTGCCCTAGATAAAATGTCTTCGCAATTGCAAAAACACGTTTTTGACCCAACTTTAAGGATTCCACAGTACAAAATACGTACCAATATTCCTAAAACAAAAATAACATCGCTTATTCTTGCTGAACATTCAGCACATGTAATGACATCATCAATACCCCATGATTTGAATGGCCAAAATGTTTCCATTGGCTCCAATAGAATATATAGTTCAGCATCAAGCACTTCAGCACCACCTTTGAATTGTACAGATGCTATACCAGATCGACCTATAATGTCACATGGTAGTGGAATTGATAGCACCACGCACTTATATACGGCAAACACATCTAAAGCTGGGAACAAAAGAGAGGGGTCAAACGCAGGTAGCTTACTAATAACTTCGGCATCGTCTTCAACTGTTCCGGCTCGTACACTTACGAGTAAAAAAACTGTTTCTCCAAAAGCATTCTTACAGGAGCTTGATAATGATTCTGATAGTTCTACAGAAAGTCAAAATGATGACCAATCAGACTCCCCTGCACCTACATATCCGTTTGAAGACGAAGATAGTGACGATTTCACTTTATATATAGATCCAAAATTAGCTGAAAAGATTGCTTTACTCCCAAAAGAATTGGTGAAGATTTTAGGAAAAATACCAGAAGGTCACAGAGATCAGTTATTAAATATATTACCTCAATACCTCTCTACGACAGCAGCGAATAATGCTATTGAAGCAAATCAAAGAATAAGGGATTATATAGCTTCAATACCAAGAAAAAAGAAGCTGCGTAAAACTGCAAAAAGTGACAGAATAATACCATCACAATCTCTACATAGAAGAGAAGAGGCGTGTAGCTCTCGTCAAGTTATCGACGAACAAAAACATAACGTTCCATACAAATCCAGGCCTCCGATATCTGAAATGAATGACTCGTATAAAAGATCTGTTCGTGTAAATCAGAATGCAATAGATTATGTTGAAGATTCTTCCAATAATCTAGATCGAATTATTGATTTAACTAAAGATGACATTTTGCCTGTTCCGAAAGTAACCGAAGTTTCAAGTTCAAGTTCTATGGTACCACAAGAGCCTTCTTGCAGTGAAAAAACAAGTACTCCTAGAAAAAAGAAAGAAAATTATAAAACTGCTAGCTTACGAGCAGTGCGTATTAAAGCTCCTTCCTTAAGGCAAAAAGAGAAACGTAACTTGAGCCTTGTTTCAGAGGAAAGAGTTCTTGCTCAAAATGAGCAAGACGCAGTAATACAGTTAGCCGAAATGAGTATGGCACAGCTGGATAGTAAATCTGAAATTGACATAAAAGAAGTAAACATACATCCGATTTCATCTACGGAAGACTCCACTAAAGAAACTATAGAACTACCAACAACGTCAACTGATACTTTAGATGATAAAATGTTGCACATCACAACAGTTGAAGGCCAAAAAGATGATAACCCTGATACATTATGCGACTTAAATATGAAACCAAATAAAAGAGAATCTGATGTTGGCACTAATCGGCAGGTAAACACAAATACAATCATGGTTACTCCCAATATCGAACAAAAAACGTGTGTGGTTTATCATTCTTGTGATGATAATATCTATCCAGAAAATAAAATACCTACCCCAGAAAATAAAATACCTACCCCAGAAAATAAAACACCTACCCCAGAAAATAAAATACCTACCCCAGAAAATAAAACACCTACCCCAGAAAATAAAACACCTACCCCAGAAAATAAAATACCTATCCCAGAAAATAAAATACCTATCCCAGAAAATAAAATTGCCGAAGCAGATAAAGAAGAAGATTCTGAAGATGATATTATATTAGCCACAATAGTGAAACAAAAACTGCACTCTGGCTCACAGCTGAATAATGAAAGCACAAAAAAGAAAATTAAGAAAAAGTCTAGAAAATCCATGTTAATGGATGACACTAAAGTTGACAATAAAGCAACATTGCCTTGCCAAGACTCGTCAGTTTTGGAAGATTCTCTTAAAAACAAAGTTGAACAAAATTTAACATCTACTTCGTTAATTAAGTATACGGAACGGGAAGAACCAAAACGCAAAAGTGATATCAATGCCAATAATTCTAGAGAAACACAATTGCTCGAAGTTAATTCTAATGCTGAAAGTAGTGGCGCTATAGCTGAGAAATATGGCAAAGAAAACGATGATAACTTGACAAATATGAATAGAAAAATTCCAACTGAGACTGTATCGGCTAAATCACAAGAAGCATTGCTTCCCAAACTCGCGTTTAATTCAAAACAAAAGGGAAATGTTTTGCAAAAAAATAAATCAAAAAAGGATAAAACATTACCCGAGCAAAAATGTTACAACATAATAGACCAAGAGAAAACTTCAAATCAATCTCAAATTACAATTGCCACATCAAAACCAATCGGTTTGGAAAAAGAAAACGTATCACAAAGCCAAATGCCTCCGTGTAGTAATCTTGTGTCGAAAACTGATGATTTACTTGTGACACCAGAAAAAAAATTGAAATCTGAGGAGACAAAAAGTAATATTGATCGCTCTGAAAAAAATTCGAGCAATCTCAGTAAAGATAACTCTAGTGAAAGTCGAGAGGACGAAAATAGCAGTGATGCACCACTGAGGCGCAGTCGGCGTGGAAAATCTATTTACTTGGAAGGTACCTTAACTGCACAAGAAAATTTAAATATCGATATCAATTTAGACCAAAAAGCTCCTTTAACCAAAAAGCAACTCATATTTTCAAAACTTTTATTGGACGAAGAAAAACAAATAAAATCTTCAATATTAGACGTTAACAAAAGCGATGCATCAAGTAAAATACCTGAAATTACACCCCAACAGTGTCAAACTGATATCTCCGAAGAAACACAAAAATGTAAACCAGTAAAGCGTAAAATATCATC
Source organism: Teleiodes luculella (assembly GCA_948473455.1). NCBI lineage: Eukaryota > Metazoa > Arthropoda > Insecta > Lepidoptera > Gelechiidae > Teleiodes > Teleiodes luculella. The sequence continues at coordinate 16,169,782 of OX419582.1, read as the reverse complement.
ACGATTAAAGAAAAATAATAAGAAGAAAAAGTCCATTGACGATAATATTTCCGAAGATGCTTTACTTACAATTGAATCTGATAGTAATACCAAATGTAAAAAGGACATTGTCTCTGTCGAAACAACTGAAAGTATCGAAGCGAATGCCCCAATACCTCATACTAATAAAGATATCGCTGGTCATGTCAATAACGAGAAAGTCCAAAAAGAAGAAATAGATTCAAATTCTATTTTACCTAATGATCATATTGATGTGATTTCAAATAAAGCTAACCCTGAAAAGCGTAAGATATCTAAACTACAACATATTGTCGAGTTAGACCAGACTTTAAAAACTAAGAAGACGAAGTTTAACAAATCTAAGGAAGATGACTTGTGTGATGACCTGGAAAAAGAAGAAAAAATATCAACTCTTGAAGTTGTAGATGAAGGTTGTGAAAAACCTGAACTTTCTACTATGACTTGTTATGATGTGCCAGTAGCTGCGAGAAAAACTCGTTCGAAGTCAGTTGCAATTAAACCGTCTGAAGCTGAATCTTATGATCCCTACGATATAGATTTAGACGACATGATACAAAAATCAGAGCCTGTGAGGAAGCCTGGTCTTAAAGCAAAGGAAGTGAAAAGAAAGAGAAAATATAACTCTAAATTAGCTGATATAGACGTAGATAAAAAAGAGCCAATAACTATTTCTACGAAAAACAATAAAATCAAAAGTGATTCACTTGAGCCCAGAGTCAAAAAAACTGTTTGTGAACAAGATTCAAACACTGAAAAGGCATTGAATATGACTGTTTCTGATGTTAAAAGTGACGAAAATACTGATACGCCAACGACATATAAATTGTCTAAGTTAGCCGTAAAAGATGCTACAAGTGATTCCGATGAATCGTCTAAAAGTGATGTCCCTCTTAAAAAATACGTAGAGGGAAGGGTAAAGAAATTAGCGGCGACGAGCAAAGTTTCTGTATCAGATGTTGCAAACAATGTAAATAAAACTGAAAGCAGCCAGTCTAAGAAGAGCACCCATACAGACAAACTTAAAAATGATTCCAGTGCCGATCTGTCGGTTGAAATAGAACAACAAATGCGTTCAGAACAGTTTATGGAAAGTTTTGGTTTCTTTTCTGAAAGGAAGCCACGTAAATCGAATTTGTTAGCTACGAAAAAAATATCTGAAACTTTTCACATTATCGCTAACGAAGGTGAAGATTCTTATTATAGTTCTAAAGAACGCCCTTCAAAGAAATCTTTGCAAATTGATACAAAAAATTCATCTGAAGGAAGCAATACCATTCAGCCTTCAACAAATAAATGTATAAAGCGTGGTCGCAAAAAGAAAACCACTGAAACAGCTATACGTTATTGTAATGTATGTAAAAAAGAATTTCAACGTCCGGATAATTATTCAAGACATCTCATAACTTTATTACATGTATCGAAGTTATCAGAGGTAGAGCTTAAATTAAAGACTGTGGCTATTCCCGAGGAACCTAATTATTTGATTGCTTTCAAACAACAAATGAATCGACTTAAGATATTGACTGACAAAGCAGCTAAACAAAAGAAAAACTCTAAGACAAAAATAGTCCTTCCAAGCTTAGACGAAGTATTAGCCGAGGTTCGTAAAATGGTTAGGGAACAACAACTTGCTCGGCGTGGATTAAGCCGTGATGAAGCATTGTTCCTCGATTGTTGTGAATTATTAAATAAGCCTTGCAGACCGGATGTCTCAACAGTAACAACTAGTGATCCAAACTTTATTCAATTTTCTGCACAATCATCCATGTCAGACTTGAATTTTGCTTCTAAATCACTAAATAGAAGCAACATAAATAATGATGATGACGTTGATTCGATTACAGCTAAAAATATAATGGAAAGTGAGGAAGTACGATATTTAGAGAATAATTTGATTTCTGGTCTGCACCAAATAGCTAGTGTAAAACATGCTCATAAAAAGGATGAATATCATGCTACACCGTGTACAATGACTATACTTCCTCACGAAATATCTCCAGATATATATTCAAAATCTGACTGTGACATACATTGCCAGCAAATGAAAATACTTTCTGAAGATTTCGGCACCTCAATAGAATCGAATTTGACTAAAACTAAAAAGCTGCCGGAGTACAAAGAAAAAATGTATCCTGATATCATCGAAGACATAGACATGTTTGAAGACAAATTTGATAAAATCAAACGAAAATGTCGCTCTCAAGCAGCAGCTGCCAAACAAGTTCAGTGTGTTACCGAGCCGTCACCCGGGTATGTATTAATTTGCATGTATCAGTTTTTAAATGTGGTAATAATTAGTATTAGCGTTATTTTTTTCTAATGTCTTGTTTAATTACAGGAACAAAGGCAGAAAGAAGATAGATAAAAAGAAAAGAAAGAAAGGATCTAAAAAGAATAACCAAAACACTGTGATGACAAAAGGAGCTTTAAAAGGTTTTGATGGCATAAAAGTTTCTATCCCAACATCTGATATTAACATGTCTGCAATAGGAGTAGTACTTCACGAAAGTTCTCAAAAGAATAAGCGAAAGGTAAGCTCAAAGAAAAAAAGGGAAAAAGATTTTGGAGCGAGTAGTAAATTGGACAGCGATCATTTGAAGAGTAACTACTATTCACAAAAGAAAGTAGATGTTTATGAATTTATGGACAATGAAGATGCCGAATTATTTGAGTTTCGACCGTCAACACTCATGGAAAGATTCAAAAGTATTAACAAAGTAACTCCGTGTACCTCAAAACGCAATGTTTCTGTGAATGATCCCGATAACTCGTCTGAAAGTGCATCTGACGGCGATGACTTTGTATATATGTCGGATGATTACGTATGTAGCGATGACGAAACGGAAAATAGTTTACAATCTTCTGAATTGGGTAATGGGAAAAATGACGCAAAAAAATCCACCCCATTGAAGAGAAAAGATGTGGTTGAAAAAAACGCTGTGATGGGTAAGATATTCAAGAATAATGCTGTTAGATCTGAGAAAAGAATCGTTAAAAACAAAGAGACAGTTAATCCGGATAAGGCGAATTTAGATCAACTTTTTGACAGTTTGTTAAAAGAGGAGCCTAACTCGTCTTTACCAAATGATTCATCAAAAGTAAAAGAAATAGAACACAAGAAAGAGCAAAAATCTTCGCCCAAATCCGAACGTAATGACGACAGTAGAGCTAAATCCCGTAAATCCTCATTTTCTTATCATAACCTTGATACCTCTTCCAAAAATATAGAGACTGAACATAACCAATCTATCATCCACGATACTCCTGAACGGGACATATATGGTCCCTCAAGCTCAAAACAAGCTATTGACATTCATGCGCCAAGTTCTTCTGGAACTTACATAGCACCACTACATTATAACGAAACATCGAAAAAACAAGGTGATTCTCTATCTAAAAGACATGAAATTGTCCCAAAAAGCAGAAAATCATTTGTTCGAGAATTGGTGGAACTTAAAAATATACATGCTAAATCACATTCAAACATTTTAAACGAATCTGAACACAGTACGGATTTCGATGAAGATACTGGTGTAGCTAGACATAGAGCTCGACGAAAATGTACCGTCGGTAAACAGAATGTATTGGCTGAAACTTGGAGCTCCGAATCGGAGCCTGACGGTCTGCCACCGCGACCTGCTAGCGCTGACTCAGTCGTCTCGAACGCTGGCCGGAAAAAGAAAGGACGCAAAAAAGATGGTCAACAAACATTCGGACGTCGCGGTAAAGTTATTTTTAATAAAAAACATGATATAGAAAGCAGGGTAAATAGTAATAAATGGAGCACTGCAGATAGTGGAGCCACAAGCCACATCGTTGTAGACAGTGAGAGGAGTAGCGCTGAGAGAGAAGCCGCTGCCAGCGCTCGCGAGGCTTGCCCCCCGCCCGCGCCGCCCGGGCCGGCGCCGGCGTCCGCGTCCGCGGCGGAGGCGTCCACATCCAAGGCGCGTCCGCGCCCCACGGCCTACTACTGGACCTCAGAGGGCGACGACGAACAGGAGCATCAACAACAACACGGCTGGATCGTCGGGAACAGCCATAAGAGGTTAGTTACTATGTTAGCTCATGCTAAGGGTCGCAAACGTAACAATGATGACAAACGTCACTTAGTCGAGTAAAGTTAGGTTTTTAGTTTATGATATGATAATCCTGTAAATATATTTGTACATAACATTTTAGCTCTTTATAAATGTCTTTTTTTTGGCATTGACCAGAACCCTTATATGCTAAAGTTGAGTCAAATTTTGTAAATACTGTATATCTACTATAGCGTATTTTAGTTAAATATAACAAGCCAACGTACTGTGAGGTCTGGATTGATGTTTCACAGGCCTTGCAGTATTTTAGCATATATTTCTGATTTCTATTTGAGGAGTCCTCTTTGTGTATGGGAATTTATTTCTTTTCCAAGCGCTGCTCATTTCCTTTAGTTAAAGTTATTGTGAAAAGGTGTTTGATTTTTATTATTGAAGCAATTGTGGTGTCTTGTTAGTGTAATTTTCGATCTATGTGAAGCACAAAATTGCATATTGCTACACTTACCATCTTAAGTTCAAACGTAATTGAAGTAATTTTTAAGTTATGCAATTATTTGTAGATGGTGGTCGTTATTTTTTGTGTGTATTGTAATAGTACATTAATAATACAAGAACGGTAAAGAGGTTTTTAAAAGTAATTAACATTTTGTAAACCTGAGCCGTAGAGTACCGAATTTGCAATTGTTTTCAATACATTTGTATGGGATCAAAATAAAAATTAATAGTATGAAATATATAATAGGCGTTCCTTTTTTATTAAAACTAAAGTACCAGTATCTGCTAGTAATTAATGCACATCGGATATTGGCTTTGCTAAGCGTCATCACAAGGCGAGGTAAGGAGAGCATTAGTGATAGAGACAACGCCCTACAAATCAAAAAACCGAAGTGCATTATTTACGGGCGCACTAGGTATAGGTATATATTACAATACAAGCTAAGGAACTGGATACTTTACTGCATGTGTATTTGTAAAAGCTCCCTTTTTCCATGTTTACAATAGGAAGCGAGTCGCGTCTTATTAAAAGCTTTTATTTGTAAAATTTAGAAATGTAGAATAAAGTGTGTTTCTCTGATTCATGAATTATATTTGTCAATAAATGAAAATAAGTTACATTTTCATTGTATAACTATTTAAATTGAATTGGTAGAAATAAAACTGTTAGCCGTAAATTGCTCAACCAAAAATAAAGAGCATTAATAGAACGAAGCGGACCCGGCTCAGATGAAATACAACAGACTACAGACTGCCTGTACATATTATTGTTTATTACAAAACAGCAAAATATATTTGTCCGAGGATTCACTATTGTATGAGAGCCGATATCGCCGGAAATTACCGTATTCTTACTACGAAAAATACACAAATAAATGCAAAGACCTTGGATAAAAACACAGCGCCTACTGAATCATATTTAAATTTTTTTTTTACCGTGAACTGAAGAATTTGCACAAACCAAACTGTCTTCAATATCTTTATTGCACTGCACAAGCATTGCGACGAAAAATAGACGCCAGCGATGACGACGCCAAGGTGCATACCCACCTAGTCAGCTTTTCAACTGTTCTGTTATCCAATAATAATAATAATCCAATCACATAATTACTAAAGACTAAACAAAACAAAAGGAAATAATTTTGCAAAAGCCTGAACTAGATTAAATTAACCTGTATTTAAACAGTACTAAGACAACATATTATTATTACGAAATATAAATCGGCAAGTTTGGAAGCATGATTTCTGTTAATCCTGTTACGTAAACAACTTTATTGTACTCTTACTACTAGCTAGCCATTTCATAAAAAAACATAAGGTGTGGAAAACGTTATTTAGACTTTATATAGATAGCGGCGTGCGTGATACTTGGCAAATGAACTGTACGCAAGCGGTACTCGACAAATCGTGTGAGTAAGTCGCATCGTCGTCGTCGTTTCGGATGTTTGTGTGAGTTTACGTTACTGAACCTTGATAGATTTGTCTGATTTCCTTTGAAAAATTATCATATTTTTTTTAGATATTCAGTTGAGAGCATTTTGTAATTGACTTTTTCAAACCATCCTTGTAGTCTACAAAACAAAAAAATAAAGAAATTCTGATCGGTGAAGCCGTTTTCGCTAAACTAACTAACAGCAATTTATTTTTAAGAACTTGTATGCTTTATTGTGTCGCGCCTCGCCTCTCCAAGCCCGTCTTAATAAAAGAGCTATCTGTCTTTTGTTACAATATAAAATATTCTACTGTACATTCAAAAAACGAGGGTTGTCTATTTAATTGTTTTTTCTTGTTTTTCTAAGAATTGATGTACACTTAGCATTTTTGTCGCGAGCAGAGTTGTCTCTTGTTATTTATCTAAAAAAAAAAAAATAAATAAAAAATCCAACTGACTTGCTTTTATGTCAATCAGTTGACATTCCTTGGCTGATTGTAATGTTCATATTGTAACTTATTCTATACAATAACTAGAATTTACCAGAGTAAGGAACAAAAGAAGTGTCATTCGTCGTTAGTCTATTTATTATCGACAATAAGTACTACTTTTGTTCTTAAAACTAGGTATGTTCTGGTAGAGGTTCAAATAGAAAAGTTGACGAATAATTTAGTGATGATACAATTAAGCTGATTGTTCATGGTCACTGATACGAGGGCTTGATAACTTTCTAGTGAATTCATTAATCGATGACATATAATTGTATGAATATTAATATTGGATGTAGTGTTCAACGTATAGTAAATAGTGACAAAAAGTACAAAATGCAGTCTTAAAAATCTGATAATAAATTTTAATTTTATTTGACTACAATTTATACATCTTGTCACTAACACGTATCAATTTGTCAAGTACAATGTGAATTTTACACAATATCAACTATAGATAATTATTATTCTCATGTCTTACACTTTTAGGCCACTTATAAGAATAGGTACCTAGAAATACCTAAAGTAACTGGTACTTTTCTCGAACGTAATTACTGGCCCGCAAAGAAAACGGTTTGGTAACCAAAACCTCAATAACTTGTAAAATATATATTTTGCTTGTAAATTAAATCAGAAAAATATAGATAGGTATATCTAATATAGAGTCCAATTCTAGTGTTGTCTAGTGTAACTCAAATTTCAATTATACAATACTGCTGTTTCACTTTTGTTCGTCTGCTGGTCACAATGTAGGACTCAAATAGCATCCTCCTGCGTAGTACGGACACTACGGAGTACGGATATCAACCGACGATCTTCATGCAGCTCATACGGCATGCTTCTGATCTTCGAATATTGCAATATTTCATGCAACTCGGTAAAAATAAAAGGAAACTACACTAATATATTATAAGTTATGTCATTTCAAACCGCTTTCTTTGCAGCACGGTGTATTTATAAAACCCACAAACTTATTGTACTTGGAATAAAATAGATTGTATACGTATTAGAATCTTGATGATATTGCATAACAATTTAATCTCCAGAATCTGTTTTATTTTTTATTTTACTGACAAGATTTATATTATATTTTGACGCCAAAAAATAAACATATTTATAACCTTGGACTACGATCGCGACGTCGCAGGATGTCGCGCTCGTCCTTTTTTAAATTATAGATAAGACCGATTTTATCGGGATTGGTTTAAGTTTCATATAAAAAGTATTAAAATACTGACTGTTGTGTTAGTGTTCAAAAATCGATCTAGTATCTTTCAGCTCCTTAAAATAATTTTGCAAATTATCTTCGAGAGTTAAGACTGTATTTCATGCGTCAGGAATACATGTATTCAAATATCTGTTCTCAATGGTCAGTAAATAGAGTTAACTGTCTTGTTTTGCAATAAGTGTTAAGATAGTATAAAATATGTGTTAGGCCAGGGCTTAATTAACGTTATCCATGTTCAACGTGCTGTTCTCTTGTATGTTGTAAGAAGTCCCTACACTTGAAATTTATGTCCTATTACTTTATATAGAAAAAATGAGGACTGTTTAATTTTATTTACATTATTTAGAAATTACAAAATTTTATTACTTGCATAATAATTATAAAAGTACGACATAAAAAAGTAGAAATACAAAAATGGTGGAATTAAACTTGTTACCAGCAGCCATACCACATTAACCGCAAGTATTTTTTCTTTCGTGATCTTAAAATATGGTAGTATTGGTGTTACAGTCTAAACTCATAACCATTCAAAACCATTTCTAGATTAGGTTAGGTTCATGTGTAAACGAACACGAAGGGTATGGCGAGCGATCTCTCTGCCATTCCCTTCAAACTTCGAACCTATACTATCCGAAGTAGGGGTGCCCTGATTACCGTGCTCGCTACGCTCGCAACTAGTTTAGCCTCAAACCACTTTTGCCTGATTTTTGAAGTCAAAATTGGTTTTGACCAGTTGTGAGTTTTGACTGTTACATTGGCAATAAACTCCATACAACGATATAAGTACAGCCACACCATTTTTGTTTATTATTTTGTGTCGAACTGTAAAAATGTAATATGGGTAGATGTCTACGATATGGTGTCTATAATAAGATAATATTTTAATACAAAATAAATTTGTAATCTTCATATTCCCGCGACGCGATGATGTGATGGTACTAAATTATAAAACAATTTTGAAATTACCAAAGAAAAAAATGGTCTCGTTTCTTTAATGCTTTTCTTTCAAACCGGTCTTCACAAGAAATCCATTACGTGTGAATTGTGTTAGAATAAGTATGGCCAGAATGATTTTCTTTTGCCTTTTAATAAGCGTGCTACCACCACTATTCTGTTGCGGGAGATACAAAATCTACGAAATCAGCCTAAACTCGATCTAAAACAGAGGAGTACCTATTACATTTAACATTTTGGTTTGCTCAAATGCCACTTCGGAACATATTACAAAAAAGTGTGACAAAGCCACAAAAAATACAAAAAGGTGTCTAAATTAAAACTGCTGCTCAGCTGAACTCTCACATTGAGTCCAAACCCGTGAGAAGATACGCACGGTGCGCAGTATGTGCAACTGACCAGGCTTGGCATGCTGTACCGTCACCGTATACACGTACCTACCGTAACGTTTTACCACGTTTTACTTACTATATACAAAAAGCTAAATAATTACGTGTAGGTACTCCTCGAGTAAGTTATACAAAGGATTTCTGATCGATAACTATCCATTTTACAAAAAAATCATAAGTATAAGACTTTTATATTCTACATTAAAATGATATTCATGGCTGAGTAATCACTTGTATATATTTATTTTTGTGTCCACGTGGGGCTGATGAAGTGGGTGATTCTTGTGTAATTAATTATTTGGTTAATTTGTTAACTATTTTTATATCTTAAGATATTTTTGAGTAATAGCCAACAATAACTATCAACATGAAATTTCAAGCATTAGTTATTGTTTTTTCTAGTCCAGTAAAGGAAAGACTAAACCCTATTATCAGCCTCTGAATGATGTGATCTTATTTCCAATATATATAAAAGAAGACTTATTATTTTGAAGATTTACGTTTACACAAATAATGTTGGGTGTGCAATGAATTATTAATTGTGTTTCATGAATGAAAATAAAATACGGCTAAATGTTGTAACAGTGTTTTATTACCACCTGGATGTCCCTGTAGTTTTGTTTAAACCAACTATTAAACATGGAAAATAATACAGTACTTTGTTGAAAAATAATAGATTAAAGCATAATCATGTCAGTAACATCAGCTTCCTCATGGGTGATTGGATGATTCTACATATGCCAGTATTTAACGCATAATTACAGCAATCGAATATCCCAGTCTTAAAATAGGAGCCACAAACACTTTGTGAATATGTATTAATAATATAACGGTCGTATACGGCGACGAAGCGCGGAAAGACCGGTAGACTTGCATCCTGATTATCTATTTGCTTGCATCGTAGACAACTTTCTTTACCACTTTATTACGGGCGGTAAGACTGCACCAATGATGACCGAAGCTTTGGTGTTTGTAGGCTCCTACTTACTTATTTTATTCTTATGCTTAATCGATCTTGATGTTTGATAGCTATAATACTTATAAAATATTTCAGATTATTTTATTTCTGTGGTTCTTGACATTGGTGAGTTTGATGGGGTACTGCTGAAATACTTAGTCCTGATGAGGAAAATAAGTCCCAAAATAAAAATGAGAGCACTGACTGCTACAAGAACCGGAATTAAAATGCTTACGACGTTCAATGGCACTAGTAGTTTTGTTTTCAGTTCATCCACAAACTCTTCCGGCAGACTCATTCCCTGAAATGATAATTAAATTATCAGGTGTCTAACGTCCTAATTATCTTTTATACCAATGCTTAGCTAGCTAGCTAGCATAGCTTTTTGTTTGTACCTCTTCTACCCAAATTATAGGAGTTAAAGTAGGGCGTAGGTCTGCAGTGGCCGATATTCCCGACACGGGTCGCATGAATATATTGAACTGCGCGCGTTTGAATCCTCTCACCACAGTGCCGGTGTTCTGAAACCAATATAATGATTTGACTCAATCTTTCTGTGCTAAATGCTAAATGACAGTTAGGTAGGTAGGTACCCGTAGAATGGAATATTTTCGAGGACGTCATTACGAGTATAATAATCATATCAACTACATAAATACTTAGTTCTGGAATAGTTGTGTACTTGTGTATTGTGTAGCGTATTAGGAGTGATTACTTATCGTTTAATGTAATAAAACTTTTTTCAAGCAGGTAGGTATAATCTGAATTTATTTGAGAACTAGCTTCCCGCCGCGGCTCCGCCCGTTTAGTAGTAATAGTTTCTCCCGTGGTAAAAGTTAGCCTATGTTTGTAGCGACTCCGCCCGCTTTAACATTCCCGTGGGATTGAGAGATTTTCCCGCGGTAAATTGTAACCTATGTTCTTTCCCAAGGTATATTCTATCTTTGTACAAAGTTTCATCAAAATCGGTTCAGTAGTTCCGGAGCCTATTCGATGCAAACAATCAAACCTTTCCTCTTTATAATATTAGTATAGATAGATAAATAATTATTACGAAACAGGTAAGTCTGTACGTTACTGCAATTTCTGAAACAGAAATTATTTTTTTCTTACAAATTGACTTGGCCAGCTGATCATTTTGAACACATAGGTACCTATGTGAAATCTATCTATTCACTTATCGTACTGAGGAAAAGAAAAGGTACCGATTGCCGATGGTGCCTGTTTAGGCTTTCGAGAATTTTCCTTTCTGACTGACAGTACATCAACTTAATAAACGCACTCCAAGAAGTAATAGCACAGTACTACTAAAAAAATACCTACCGGTTCAAGATCAAGGAATATTCTGTGGTTATCTACAACTGGATTTACACCGATCACCCCATTTCTGTACACAGAGTCGGCGTACAAGAAGTGAGGATATGTCAACACTAAAAATGCACCTGTAAAGAAACATAGTGAGATTAACGTTAGGTAGTGAGCTACTAAGTTATGTAGCAGGCGGATTAGGACTACTATTTGGTATACTGTACCCTTACGTATACAATCTGATTATGGGAGTCGTTTTGTTCTTGCTTGATAGCTCTCATAATACTAAACAACTTTCATGTTTACTCTGCTTTAAACTGCTTTTATACAAATAATATATTATTGCCATTTTTCTGCCTGCTAATAACTGTGATATGATAAATATAGTGATAAAATAATTGACCGACCATTTGTGAATATGTTACAGCCAAAGTAATTAATCTGGATATTAAGTATATTATCTAGCCATTATTTATAATGTCTACTCAATTTAGATAAAGTGATAATTGACACGGAATTAATCACAATAACTAGCAATTTTATATAATATCTTCCAAGACTTGGATAATGTAATAAAACAAGTAGGTACTGTTAAGGTTTTTATTAAGAATTAAAATGACATTGCCATAGATAATAATTCTACATTAATTAACATTGTTATAATGTAATTAAACTTTATAAAGTAAACTTAAAGCTTACTAGCCGTTAAAAACAACAAAAAAGAACAGAGATTAATACAAGTATTTGGTATCTATCGTTGAAGACTACAATAATAAAATATTTAAAATGAACTGACATTCATTAACTGAGTCATAAGTATTATTTATTGTTACAAGTAAGGCTCAAGTGACATTTTGAGTTACACAAGAGGTTTGACTTTTAATATTATGAATTAAAATAACATCGCCATAGATAATAATTCTACATTAAATAAAATTGTTTTAAAGTTATTTAACTTTACAAATTAGAAAAGCTCACTAGTCATTAAAAAAATATTAAAAAAGAACACAGAGATCACGCGACGCGGCAGCGGGATGAAGAGCGGGAGGGGTAACAAGTCAGTTAGACCGTATTTATTACTTTGGCTAACTTTGACCCGCTATTATGAATAATATCCGGATGAAGTGATTAATTTATCATATTGTCTAGTCAATTTTGTTATTATATATAATGACCAGTCATTATGTATAATATCTATTTAATCACTATGACTGTAACAAATACATGTTGTACTAAGTAAGTACCTATGCGTAATAAATGAGTGACGAACATTATAATGCTGCTTTGATTTCATGCCACTGCACGCACCATTAGTATACCTTACATGCCTTCTATGCGCTGCGCCCCTCAGCTTTGCAGCCATATTACCATTTAGCACGGCATCATCCACGGCAACAACCTTGTTTTTTTTAAAAGGTACCTAATAATTGTTGTACGGCTAGAAAAGGGAACGGTCTTGAAAATTTACCTACGCAAGTGTAGAGCTCCATGGCGCCTCGGAAGAGGCAGCCGTCCGCGCGGTTCACTCCGCGGGTCACGTTCAGGCAGAAACATTCGTCATCGTTGTCCAAAAACCACTCGTCGGCCGCGAACCTAACTGCCGGGATATCCTCGTATTCCGTGTCGTAATTGTAACGAAGCTCGACAGACCTGTGGTGTAAAGACAATAATATGTGGTTTTGTACACCGTGAAATTTTACTGGTTGTTTACCCGCAATATTATAATGGTAGTACCTACTTATGAAACTTAAATATAATTTTCAACTTTTCATGTAATGTTGCCATTTTGTATGACAAGTTGAAATTTTATTTGGTATTTTAACCTATAGGTATGTATTCATAAAGTTGATGGCTATGAATAATTTTTTATTTTCTAGGAAAAAAAACTTCATACAAATTGTCAAAAAATATTTTTTACCGAGACAAGTTGGGAATGTTGCTTAAATTAGTTAGAAGAGTAAGCTGCTTGCTAAGCCACCACTTACATCCTGGATACTGTGCCAGGTATTCTAGTCAGAGTAATATAATAGGCACCAAAATAACAGTGGGTAAAAGTGGACCAAGCGCAGCCACTATAGAGATATAAGTACCTATGCCAAATGAAAGGGTGCCCTAGAATAGTAAAGCATTCCCATTAAATATTCTAAATTCTTTAAAGCAACAAACAACTGCTCATAGCTCGGGAATTCGGGGATGGATTTTGATGGAAATGTAACTTTATTTAACACTGAGTAATGTAAAATTTCCAAAAAATTAAATAAATTATTTGAAATGCATTTTTGATGGACTACGTGACTGTCTTTAATTTGGTATATGTCTCTGTTAGTCTTCCTATTATTAATAAAGAAATAAAGACTTATTATTATTGAGGCGACTAAAAACTGAAACGGCGACAAACTGTTAGCAACTAAAAAAATAATTTGGCAGCATTTAAATTATTTGGCTTTAATTATCATAAAAATCAAATAATGACAGCTACTATAAGGTAGCATAAATGCAAGTCGATTGAAAATATAGGCAAGTAGTAGAGCACAGAAGAAAATAATAGTACGTTTAAGTAATAAATTGACAACTATAATAATGGTGAGGACTATGGTATTTTAAATTGTCAACTGTTGGTTTCCACCTTAAAAAGCTCGATTGGGCATTGATTTCTACGTAACCGTAAAATAAAAATACATACAAAAAATAATGACAAAGCATTTATTTTATTAGTTTTGTAATATAATTTAATGAACGGTGGTGGGCGCCGGGAGTGTGTTGATATTTTGTCAAAAGTGAAATAATTTTACAGAATGTTTCAGCATTTTACTAACGCTCGCTAGGCTATTTTATATGCCCAAGTAAAATTGTAGAAAAGGACAAGCAGATTGTTAAAGCTGAACAATTTCGCAGGTGCTAAGAAAATTCCTATTCATTCAGAGCAAGTAAATAAAGTGCGGATGAGTAAGACAAAAGCTCATATCATAAAAGTCTACAATAGTGTAGAATAGAATAGAATATACTTTACAATATATTTTTGTGTAGGTACATAGCATACTATTATTATGTATGTATGGTAAAGAGTCGTGGACAATGACGAGAGGATACGGAGACTGAATTAAGGCTTTTGAGATATTGTGATGTTAGAGGATATAAAGAGAATAAACTGGATAAAAAAGTAGTCAAACTACGTCAAACGTAGAAGTTCTAGAAATGGTTGTAGAGAGAGACGGCTGTTGAAAATAAAATGTATTTTAATATTCAACGCTGTAGTTGACTTGGCTTATAATTGATAAATAGCACCTTTAACCAAGACATTGGATCGGTACCCAAAGTCGGTACCTTTCTTTTTAAACTTATACACATATTTAACCTTAGTACCCATTCTCATAAGAAAGTTTGATGGTACAAGTAAAACTGCAAGCTTGAGTTCGATTCGCGAACTTCTATAGAATTAATATAATTTGTTCGTCACGTTTGTTTGGGTCTGACTGACATTGATTAGAATGTGTAGCAAATTGGCTGTGACAAACGGACAGACAGACAAAAATACGAGTAATCCTGGATCAATTTTAATGTTCCTATCTTTTGTTCGCCGCGGCTTATTCGCACAGTGTCCGAAGAATGATTGATAGTTTCTTAAGCTTACCTACAGATATCAGTGTTGATAGCGAAGAGTGATTTGTCCCTGTCGACGAAGGGCGCGTACACCGTGGAGTCAGTGCCGTTGACCATGTTGCAGACGCCGCTGCCCCGCCCTTCCTCTCCGTCCTGCCAGTACAGCAGGTTCGGTAGACCCTCGAACAGCTCTATAAGGCCGAACTTAGAAGAATCCACTAGACCACGATTAACGACGTACTCCCCGCTTAGACTATTATCTCGCTGTAAAAAAAAGATTTAGACACAATATCGATCTGCCAATCTCTACTTGTAGGTACCCACCCTCCGTCGCGAACGAACCGGAGCTCTGAAACCAGTATAAAATGATCGTTGTCCAATGATCGAATGATTGTTGATCGTAGTATAAATGACCGTTGTACGAAACCGGTTTCATTCTAAGAATTATTCATCTACTACATAATGAAAATATGATTTAGACACAATATCAATCTGCACACCTACTTGTGGGTACATCTCCCCCTCCACCGAGAGGTTAGGCGATTTTTCTAGCTACTATATCATAAAAAATTAGTAGCTCTTACATAGTTTAATAAAGAAAAGAGGATGGAGCCGTCTTCTTGTATATCCATAGCATTAGTGTCCGCGCTGATGTCTCTGATCTGGCTGCAGATGACGGCCCCGATGAGCCCGGGGCTTTCACACAGCCTCACCCCGTCGAACAGCAAGTCTCTCACGCGGAGATCTACGATAGGCCTGTTGTTTGCAGCACCAAACACCCCATTTAGACCGACGGACATCGCAGGCATCAGGGCAGGGAACATGGTCTCAGCCAATTGCAATACTGCCTGTAAAAAAACAATCCTTTTACCTAATTAAACCAACAAATTAATAAAAAATATTATCTGTATCGACTTTATTATTATTATTATTTCAATGCAAAGAAAATGCCCAGGTACACTTTTTCTCTTTCCATCATTCCCGAAGTAAGGGTCGTAGCCACATATCAACTCAAAACGGGGTCGTCACCGTATCAACTCGAGCCGTTCATCAAGCATGAAACTCCCTCTTGCAACGCACACTAATAAGAAACGTAACGTAACGTCATCGTCTCGCCTCGGGACGGGAGTGCTCTTGAACCGCGCGGTGCGGTGCGTGGTCGACACACTTCAGGTAACAATACCCGTACCCGCTGCCGGCGGGGGCGCAGTCTACGTCGAAATCAAAACTAATAATCAGAGACAGAGCCCCTCAGGTGTTGTCTCCTTCACCATGTTTTTCCCTATCAACGCGCTAGGCTGTGGTCCAATCCAAGGCCTCTCGAACCGCCGCCGCCGCCCCTCCTAGACGCGTTGGTATATGACTAGTAATGAAATGACTACTATAGGGTAGATAGAGCCTTCCGCTCCCCCGCAAGTCCGGTGAAGCTGGATTTGTCGTACCTTTTAGACACAAACAAAGGTCAATCAAAGAAAGTCGTGGTCCACTCGCAGTTTCCACGCTAACGTCTTGCCGTACCCTACGTTTCTTCGTCTACGCACTTTACGTTCGGATTCAAAATGATTTTAACTGATGCCGCCTCGCGGACTAGCCCTCAACCAACCGTCAACCAGCGCAGCGGCCGGCGAGCCATAGGCGCGGCGGCGGCGGCGTCCCCTAGCCGTAGCCGACAAGTTATGCCTTGTTGGTGGCGAGGTGGAAGGCGGTACGGTTACGATCCGTTTCTCAGTTGACATGTGTGCTACGAGCCTAATACTGTTGCCAACAACCTTGCGTGAATATTTCTATACTTATTTATGTCGACACTTAATTAGAGGTACCCTTATTATCTCTAAGGCCTTGTTTTTATGAACACATGGTCAGCTGTTTTCTTACAAAACTATATTTTAATCTAATCATTAATTCCCTCTAACGTAAGTATATCTTATCGAAGTGGATTTCAGTCCGTAATTACAGCTGCTGAGTCCTTACTTGTAATCATGTTTGTTAGTTGCGACCTATAATTCACACCGAGACGGTATCGACCATCATCGGCTCAATGCTATCCCGGTTTAAATTGAACCTAAGTGATTACACGACGACTAAATTTGTAAATTGCACGAAGGAAGAGCCCGTTGACAAAAGAGAATAATATTTAAATTGCAGCATGACCTCACAACAAAGGCAAAGTCGAAGTTACGACAATAACCTTGCGGTGTCTGTTTACGTCGGAAAGACCCAAGGAATCATCACAACGAATACACTTTTTAAAGAAAAGTCACGTTAAGTCGTTATTATTATTATTATGCATAAAGCGGAGATAATCAATATTCAGTTAATTTTTTAAATGCGGATGAATTTAGTTAGGTACTATCTCTTGACCTCTGTCATACTAGCACGAATAGGAGGTCAGTATGGAAAATGTTAAAGTCGGAGGAACTATATTTAAAGAAAGGTCGATTCTATCTCTGACGATGTCATCGTCTATAATGACAACAAAAATAAAATTAATTTAAAAAAATCAAAACTCAATTCAGGCGTATTTAAAAAATGTTACGTAATTTATTTATGTTCCATAGTTTTTAGAATTTCCTATACTGAACCATCCATTGTAGGTAGTAGAACTTACATGGTACGGCACGTTGGTCACGGTGACAATATCATCCTCGGTGTTGGGGTACGACAGTTCAGGGTCGAACTCCATGTTGTATATGATGCGGTAGTGTATTAACTCGTCATCCAAATCATGCACAACCCTGCGCTGGTACATTCTAAAAATATCTAATGTAAATCAATAGAGCAAAGCTAACGACGGAGTTAGCCGGTAGAATACAGTCAGCTGCAGATATAACTTACAACTCTTTGCTAAGAAAAGGCATCATCTGTGCAGTTGATCGTATTTTACCATATTTATTATTATTATTATTTTATTTATTTATTTTTTTATTATTATTATTTTTATTTTTTTTTGCCTTCTGCCTTCTCTACCCGTGTAAACCCGACTTCGATGTTAAAATATAAAGTAGTAATACCAGCCAAGGGTGAACAAGTAGTATTGTACCTACTGTAATCGAGGTTACTGGTGGCGATTAGCGACACGATTACACGGAAGGTCTAATCAAGCGGGTGTTGAGGCTATCCATACTATTAATATGATAGATAACACTAAATTAAAAAATAATAATAACCCCCGACACAAAACCGTTACTTGATACTTTCAACAACTAGAAAAGAGCTGATAATCTTCAAATGGCTAAAGATATTTTCTTGGATCATAGCTAAGGACACTCTCGATTGTGACACCTTACAAACAAAAAAAAAACTATCAAAATCGGCGCATCCGTTTAGGAGCTACGATGCTACAGACAGACAGACACACACGTTAAACTTATAACACCCTTCTTTTTCGTAGGGGGTTAAAAATGCGAAAATGTGTTTGATTGTCCTTTCCACACAGTAACTAAGCAACGGGTTGACCTGACCTGACGCAGAGATGGAGATTGAGAGCCGAATGGTTTTGACCGAAAACTTTTTACAAGGTAAAATTCTCTCATTCCCAAGGGCCAAGGGAAAAAGTAGAAAAAGTTAAAAAAGACAAAATCCCTACTTCCCTACTAATATTATAAATGCGAAAGTAACTCTGTCTGTCTGTTACGCTTTCACGCCAAAACCACTGAACCGATTTTGATGAAACTTGGTATGGAGATAGATTAGACCTTGGGGACGGACATAGGCTACTTTTTACCTCGGGAAAATACCTCATTCCCACGGGAATGACTGTAAGCGCGGGTAGACCCGTGGGCGGAAACTTGATGAAACTTGGTATCACCAATCTGAGCTTGGGGTATGATAGAATAGACCTTGGAGATGCATATAAGCTACATTTTACAGCGGGAAAACTCCTCATTCCTACGGGAAAAATGGCAGCGCGAGTGTATTTTTTTGACGAAACTTGGTACAGAGATAAAATAGACCCTGGGGATGTATAAAGGTCACCTTTTACCGCGGAAAAATTCTTTTTCCCAGTGGAAAAATGGTAGAAAGGGCAAAAAGTTTTAATTAAATTATATTACAGAGATAGAAATGGTACAGGGAAAAGTCGAAAACCAACGCGAGCGTAGCCGCGGGCGGGGCAGCTAGTAACATACAAATAACATATTATTAGTAGTAACCTGTAGACGTAAGGACCGACTTCAGTCACGGCCGGGACTCCGCCCGCCAGCACCTGCTCCGGGTTCGTGATGTTCCATATCTGCACCGTGAAGTTCAAGGGAAACGGGACGGTCTCGAACCGCTCGAATTGAATCGTGTTTTCTATCAATACTACTTCCTATAAACAATTGAAATCATTATGTGCATACCTACACACACATC
Source organism: Teleiodes luculella (assembly GCA_948473455.1). Classification (NCBI taxonomy): domain Eukaryota; kingdom Metazoa; phylum Arthropoda; class Insecta; order Lepidoptera; family Gelechiidae; genus Teleiodes; species Teleiodes luculella. The sequence goes on along the minus strand of OX419582.1, from coordinate 16,150,519 downwards.
ATACAAAGTTAATTTAACAAAAGTTGTAGCTCATTTTCTTAGTACTACATCTCAAATACTACATATACCTACCTACTTATTATTAAGACCTTAGACATATTTTGGACAGTCTCTATACTTATTAAATACAACATTACAAAACATTTGTTATTGTTTTACCATCAACATTAAAAATCTATACTAATATGTATTATAATAAAAAAAAGATTGTTTGTTTGCATTGGTTAGGCTCCGAGCCTCCGAAACTACTGAATCTATGTTGTAGACCTTGGGAAGAAACAACATAGGCTACCTTTTACCGCGCAAATATCGAAATGGATAGAACAAATAATTTTGTTTCTAGTTGCCTATGTAAAAAGTTACGTACGTAATTGTTTGTCAGCGATTGAAGGTAGACTATCCAATTTCAGTATCTAGCTTTCTTTATCCTATACTAGCTTTCCGCCGCGGCTCCGCTCGCGTTAACAGTTTATCCCGTGGGAATGAAGCTTTTTTCCGCGATAAAAGGTAGCCTGTGTTAATCAGGGTGAATGTAGCTTTCTAATGGTGAAATAATCGTCACAGTATGTTTTGAGTTTATTCCTTACATACAAACATACATACACACACATCTTTCCCCTTTTTAATATTATTTGTATGATTTCTATAATTATCACTCTTGAAATTTCATAAAACAACTTACGTATAGCCGTTCCCTATAAAAAACTCTCGAGGCTTGAAAAATAGGTTATGAAGGTATGTAAATAAGTACTTACATTCTCTATAACATTAACAATGATCGCAGGCACAGCAACATAGCCTATAATGCTAACTGCTACAACTAGCACAGCTCCCACCACAGTAGTGACGGAACTACACACCACACCAAACATTTTATTTTTTTATTCCTACTTTTGTATTTGCGATGCATCCATCCACGACAATTCCGAAACTCCAAGTATCTTTAGATAAATTTCATAAGCGATAGTACAGATAAAACCAGGATTAATTAGGTACATTCGATTCGAATGGATTAGTAAATAGAGATCGTGATTATGGGCGATATCATATATAATCATCATATATCAATAGATAAAGCTGGCATAGGCTTCACAGGGGATCATGATTTTTTTATAAAAGACAGCAGTTGGTTTTGTAACTGATAGGTCAGTTGGTTTAATTTATTCTTTAGGTGCCTAAATCTTTTTTGGGTTCTCCGCCAGCGTTATTCTTTTCTACGGTAAAATGGGTAATGTCCTTATAGGTATAATCCTCCCCTAACAAACCTTAACGAAATTCCATTCTGACAATGCTAAAACTTGCTATTCCCTTGGTACTAGTTGGTATCGTTGTAAAAAAGTTGCTATCATTTATAATTCCGGAGATATTGCCATAGTTTAGGGAGGATTATAGCTTGATGTTCAAGCTATAATCCTCCCCTCTCGTGTGCAATATCTCCGGAATTATAATGATAGCAACTTTTTTACAACGATACCAACTAGTACC